>WURV02163730.1:0-15255 GCA_011762755.2 Epimenia babai
ACCTGATGAAGAATGTTCTAACATTCGAAAGCTTGTGATCTATATCTCCGCAGTGAGCCATAAAGGTTTTACCACTTTATTTGCTTATATATGGACTGTTAAAGATAGATCGTCTTATTCTGCTGTACGCTGGACATTCTCCAATGTGATGGAGAGCAGTTTTTTTATCAAGTAAGCACTTGGGACATATACCTGATAAGGATAGACCCATTATTTGTAGGTGACCATTCAACATACAATGGCCAGTCAATATTGAAATAACATTTTTTTTATATCAGGGCATTGTAATTTAAGCAGCTGTCTAGTACGCATCTTAGATGGCCTTGGCATTGTTGCTTTAGCTTGAACATACCAATACGTGGAAAAAGCATTCTTCCTAAAACGCGGCGTTTTTATTCGAATGTAGGCTATTTTAACGGAGTAGATACCGATTGCCGAACTGACGCGTAAGATCGCAAGCGTCGATTACGTGTTCCAACCCGTTTGGATGCGCGCACGAAGAACAATTACAACGTAACTTATTGATTGTGAATGCGCCGTGACGTACATAAATCTCGCGGTAAGCCCCGTCAATAACAATGCGAGGAAAATCCCGTATCTATTGTCGCAATCGGACGTCAGGGGAGTAATGTGTTGTTGTAACCTTCGAAATATCCCAGAAATCGTACAATCCGACAGTGCAATGCGAGTGTGCGTTATAAGCCGATGGGCATATAATGCTCTCGCTTAAACAGTATCTATACATATGCAGGCATGTTGTTTCGATGCTCGCGAAATCTAGAAAGGGTATTACTCATTAATATCTTACCCAAGCACACCCATCTTGCCTGAAAAATCGCCCAGCTCAAGGGAACGTGTTTGAAGATACAGCGCAACACGATTGATTGATTGATTGATTGATTGATTGATTGATTGATTGATCGATCGATCGATCGATTGATCAATTGATTGGTATAGTTCATTTGGTAGACAGCCACAAATCAGGATGTGAAGGGTGTGAATCCCAAGTACAAGTAATACCGATTTTTGTTTTCATGGTACACTAAGACAAGGTACTTTATCTATATTGCTCGGATCGACTTAGTCAGAAGAAAATTTACTTATGGCAACACGACTCACAATGCACATCAAAGAATATTTACGGGGTCACAAAGTTATATTCCCAATGACTCGTTGGCACTCCACGAAAGGGTATATTAAATGACCCAGTTTACCATACTTATCTCGATTGGTCTTCATTTGTATTAATATTGGACTCAATCGTGATTTAGGATTTATGGCCCATTATAAAGACTTATAATTCCTTCTTTCTCACTCACCACAATCATATACAATATAGCTTTGCTTATACTTTTGTCACGCCCTACCGTGTAATATACGATCTATCCACTATTGTTCCTAATATCACCACACTCGTACGCTCTATATATTCACTTGACCCTGTGTATTCGTAATGATATTGTCCCGCGAGATCTCGGTTCATAGTATATATCTTTGTGATGTAGTAAAGAAGAAGGTTTATCGGAGAAAAGACAACAGTGTGGATGAATTGAAACACGTCTGAGCAGTATTTACTAAGAAAGGTGTGGATCGAGATTGGCTTTGTATTGAGTGAGATGATGTATACTGATTTTTTGTCAGTCTTAATGAACAATGACACAAGTGGTCAAACACAATGGTCAGCGATCAATAAATAAACAGGTGTCAGTGGATTAGAGGAGGGACATTAGCACCTCTATTAAGACACTGGATTCTTCGATGTACCGCACTCGACCTACCGAGCCCGGACTTATGGAATTTTAGTCTGAAAATGCAAAAACAGCTATTGGACTTAATGTGATAAATCAAGGTGTTGAAAAGGCACTGGACCTAACGTGATTGGATCTAATGAAAGGTTCCCCCCGTGGAGAGATTCGAGGAATGCTGCAATGTTGATAACGCACATTTTAAGGACTGACAAGATTGAACAGTTCTGAAATATATTAACCATAAACAAATACATATTAATGTGACAAAATATTTTTCTTTCGATAAGTTCATACCTAACTTTTGGTGTGAGTGTTGAGAATATTGCGGTTCTACATGATGGTAGTATCTACCTGTCCCTATCACCCAGAGAAAATGTTGTTTGACCGTAGGTTACACCATGAGCTACCGCTCGCAAATAACTGCCTTTACCCATTCAGCTGGAGAGGAATGCACGGAAATAAATCTAGCTTTTCAAAGACCATATTGGCTACCCCCATCGACATCATGTTTACCCTATTATAATGCATGAACTTCTTTCCACTACAAAAATGGTAATTTTGTTTGCTGCTATAACAGGGCAAACATAAAAGGTGAGAAACAATTATAACTATTTCTGTTATTCTATATCTAAAATGTCAGTCAAACAGTGCTCTGTATTCACTGCTAAATTCCATTTGTATTCTAATACACAATAAATACATCGGTTAATAGAATGAATAAGTTGCCGTTGGATGAAGTTCCTATCATAAAATGGTGGGGTTATCCTGATTCTGTGTGATACACAAAAACTAAACGATTTTTAGTGCTTTTTATGAAAGGCATTACATTCTTGTCGCTTTTACAATATTTCCTTATTATACCCCTGAAACATTTATTAACAACTCACTTCAATACAAATTCTCAATATTTCAGCACGATTTTTTCGTAATTCCCTGACGTGTAAGGTGGGAAACAAATTTCTGATTCCTGTATTTTCGAACTCTTGCATGAAAAGCCACGTTTCCCAGAACCGCCCAACTGATGCAGACAAGGGATTTGTAGCGATTGACGAGGTTGAGTTACGCTGATTTTCTAGCAGAGACTCAGCGAGTGTAGAAGGCCTAGTAATTAAGATGGAATTACGGAGGGCGAAATTCGGATCGATGACATATCCGACACTTCCTGTCAGAACCACGCTCGCTCGTCGGCTGTAATGAGGGCGGGTGGACCGTCCGGCGAACCTGCACAGCGGGATTATGACAGCATCTTTTGTCGGTAGATGGGGAGGGGGGCTTGATGGATCGGGCAGTGATGGAAAGATGGGAAATGCTGGCTGTAAGCGGGCGTCGATGTTAGTTCGTAATAGGCGCCTCAATCCGAGTCTGAGCAACCGTCAACACAACCTCTTAACGAGACGAGGATTTAATGTATCTGTTTCCCAACTTTGCTGCACTTATCTAGCATCACGCGAACATTTAATGACAGTCGACATTAACTTCCCCGTACTAACGTCGCACCAACTGTTATAGCGACCGTGTCCGACGCTGACGTCGCACCAACTGTTATAGCGACCGTGTCCTACACTGACGTCGCACCAACTGTTATAGCGACCGTGTCCTACACTGACGTCGCACCAACTGTTATAGCGGCCGTTTCCTACACTGACGTCGCACCAACTGTTATAGCGACCGTGTCCTACACTGACGTCGCACCAAATGTTATAGCGACCGTGTCCTCCACTGACGTCGCACTAACTCCTATACACTCTACACCTTTTGACTGAATTTTCATTATTCATTCTGTGCTTTTCACTTATTACGATGGAGGGAATGGATGGGGGACGAAGGCGGCGAGCGAGCGACAGCAAAAGAGGGGAGGAAGGGGTGAAAGGGGGAGGGAGCGCGTCATGCCGGATGCTAACCATTTTGAGCGAACACGAATCGTTAATTCGACTACGCTGTCCGTAATCCGTATAGTCATTATAGTGTTGATTCCAAGCAATTACAGGGAATAACACGCGTTAATCTACATCAGAAATCGAAGTCAGCGCTGCCATCTGTCCGGTTGTCCAATCCTCGCAGGGCAACGTGGATCGCCGGGTTGTCACCCCAGTTTACGTTCAGACACCCCGTCTCCCGTTAGAGTGAACTGTAGAGTGAAATCGTACTGGTCTCCAATCAATACCATAGTCTTCATTAAACGCAATACCAAATGCAGCGAATCATGGCAAGCCGAAGGACAGACCGAGATTCGTGTTCGTATCCCGTACACGAACTTACGGAACGGTCGATTACCATGCGACATCCCAGCAAATTAATTATCTTGCGATCTCCTAGGACAAATACAGTAGCGCTACTCTCTCACGACCGCGAGGCGACAGTTATTTAATGTTCTACAGTGCACTAACTGGTGTATAACACTATATCGAACGAAATTCTGAAAGATGTATTACAAACTGTTAATTAGCGGATTATATAAATGATCCAGTTGAGATAATTAGACCAGCTAACAGGAATATGAAGAGGCCGTTATGTTTGTTGGGGTTGATGTCTAGTTTGGGTTTGTAACTTTTTACAGCGGAGAGTGACCACTTGGGTATTTTATTCCCATGTCCACATAGTTGAATTCAATTCCCAGACGGAAATAGCTCATAGACCCAGCGACTCTAAAATCGTAGCCTAACCGCCATTATAGTGGTCATTTAAGTCGTTTCATTCGACCCTTTCCGAATATGTGGCTGTCTTTGTGGCCTTTGGTAACTTTTACTCAAAAATAAACGTGACGTAAAGGCAATGCCTGGATTAGCGTAGAGTGACCTCACGAGTTCCGTAAAATGTGTGGTGTGTGAAAAATGATCAGAGAAAGGGTTTAGACAAAATTAGATATTTTCGTATCTTACCAATTCTCTCAAGCATACGACTGGAGGAATGAGACGTCCAAAGCGGGAGTCGGGTCGGGGGAATACACAAAACGTATTTTACTTGTCAACCGAAGTTGTGTAAACCAAATATTCATTTTGTCTGGAAATCGAAACTGTTACAGGTAACAGTCAAATGCTGCGTGTTTCTATACCACGTTCTAAATACAAAATAAATAGAATATTAAATATAATAAACTATGGATGTAGATGGAAAAACGACTTGCAAATTGCGCACTTCCGTATTATGGCAAGAGAATTACATTACTACCATGTTCTGGAGGATATGGCGTGATCTACACTCTATTAGATAGTTGGATCCAAAGCAATGGTGCGGTCAAGCAGCCACCAAACCTACAAGCCGAATTGATCGACGTATTCCTCACAATCAGACCTTACTTCTACTTCCACTCATACCGATGGACATTTCTGCATAGATGGACGTATGAATAGCAATGCGATTCTATTCCGATTAACAATAACATTAAACGCGTGGACTCGAGGGGGACGTCTCCCCGATGCCCACGTTCGAAAGTGACCAACCGAACAATTCGCTATATAATTGCAAATTCCTGCTTGCCGAGTCGGGCGTATTTCGAGCGTGTTTTACACCAGAATGTGACGTGATGACCCGAGGCGTGATCGCCCAACTTACCCCGTTCAGCTTTCTTTCGGCGTAAAAACTCCGTACTCGACGAATTCAGACCCCCGGCTTCATTCTTCGACATAGTTCGCGGTATTTCAACCGGAAAATGATATGCATGGGATTACAACGTTGTCAGATATATCGACTGTATTAGGGAATCGTTGCTTAGCCAAAAGACCATCATGTAGCACCACAATATTCTCAACATTGACACCAAAGACATAAAAGTAAAAAAGCATATGTCACTGTTATATACAACACTTTAAAACCTCTAACACAACTATTCAGATGACCGTATGTCACAAGACAGAGCGGAGGGCAGCTCGTAACAAACACCAGCGAGCCCATTTTGTTTTTCCTTTCTCAGCACATGTTTTCTCAGCGTGCCACAAATGAATTATATTATTTTGGAAATATTAACAACATTAAATCATCATTTAGTGATTTAGCGTTAACAGGCTGCTTCCTAACCAACCTGTCTATCTCATTGACGGATAAATTCCATTGGTTTTTTTTCTTTATTCGTGCATGTAACGACAAAAATATACACTTACAAATATCACACAAAAATAAACACTTACAAATATCACACAAAAATAAATTTTATTTTAAAAGTTAATATAACATTTTATCGAGTTATTTAAATATTTATTAAATCTCAGCAGTTTAATAATTCATTTTGAATGACTTAGACATTGGCCCCGTTAATGTATATTGCATCAACTGGTTATTTTTCCTTGTTTATCTCCCTTGGCGCATGCTATCTGCCTATATCATTGCAGCTCAGAACTGTATGTCAGCTGCCATTGCTCGGTCGTCAAGGCGTATTTCTTATTTGAGCGACTCTGATTCAATGACTGTCTGTTCTGATAAGTCAAAAGTCTTGCATCGTCTCTCTTTTATTCAGTCACAAAATTCATACATTTATTAGTGCAGTGGTTGGAAGAGTGAGAGGTTGCGGGTGTAATTTCGCACATACAATAGACTTTTTCCAGCGCCGACAGTTGTAAAAGGCGAACGCTTGTACTATTGAGAAAAATTCTTTTGCAATGAATTAAAATAACATGATAATGGCCTCAGTAATATGCTATGTGCGAGTGACCTACACTATTATCAATAACGCGGCACGAAACCTCGCCTTTGTCTATGCCTTTGATCTGTTCTCTTGAGTTCCAAATCCCATGTATTTTCTTATTATATTACGCCATTTATACATTTCGCAAAACAACTGATTACGGATGGGAGAATTTATTTGTATAGTTAGTGACCACTTGATGTTAACGCAATAATAGACACACGATTTCGCATCTCGCCTCAACGATTGTCTAATCCGATAAGCGGCGCCCAAGTCTAAAGCAATTTTGCCAAACGTCTGAAACGACTGTTAGTCTGATGTGACCTCGGCGCGAGTTCGGGAAGTGCGCAAAGTGGGTCAAGTGTCAGGAATTGGATCGAGGGTTTCTTAACTCACCGAGACATTTGTGTAATGGCGGACAAATAACTACGGAGTTAACTGGTTTTATTGTGCGTCTCTCAAATTGCTTTCACTAGCAGCAAACTGGTTTCCGAAACGTGGACTGTGGGCGAGGGTCGCGGATGTGGGTGTCGTTGAACGATACCCAACGCTGTAATACATACTGCCGATGATGCTTGATGACAACATAGCGTGAATTTCATTACAAAAGAGCAATGGCGAAAGGAAAAATCATTCCAAAAACGAGCGCGCGTTTACATCCAGAAACTCTATCAGCGATGAGGTGTGTGGGAGTTTGATGAAAGATGATTGGCATTGGTAAAATTTCACAACGACCTGGTGTCGACCTGGGGTGGAACGTCCTTTTTGGCTCCACTCTTCAATCAGATAATCTTCTTTCATCTACATGTTCTTGTATTTTATTATGATATATGACATCCGGCAATATGAGTACTGACCTAATAACATAATTGCTGTATTGTGTTGATTCGATGGGTACAATCACGTTTTGTCTGCTCCTTCACATTCGCATGCAGTTATAGACTATCATTTATCTGTCTGTATATAATATTCGTGTGTTATCCTTCTGGTATTATTATACCTAATAAAGATTTCCTCTTCCTTGATAATGGTGTGCCTTTCGTGTAGCGAGATGATTCACTTGTTTGATATTAGATGGATAACATCAGAGATAATTAACATTCTAGCTAAAGGATAGCTATACAATCCTGCAATGGATTTAATTATGCCGAACTTATTCATCAAAAACCCCCGAAGGACTTATTATCGACATTAAAATACAGGCGCCAGTCTTCCGTCTTGTACATTGGTAAGTCAGTGAATTGAGGCATTGGTTACCTAGTAACTTTATACATTGTTCACTTGAGTCCGGGCAGTGGTCACTTGGAAGCTTCAGGCATTGGCCGTTTGAGTCCGGGCAATGGTCACCTGGTAGCTGGAGAAATTGATCAGTAGAGTCCGGGCATTGTTCAAGAGATGGTTCCAGAGAATGGTGACAAAGTCCACGGGTATTTGTCACCCAGTAGATCGACAGTCACCACTCATTTAAGGTGCCTGTACACACGTTTCCCGAAAAACGAATGAGACGATTTATATGGTTCAAAAATTATTATTTGAAATTGCCTGAAAATAATACTTTCACCTAAGCCAGAAAAACCAGGCTTTTCTAAGTTGGCGAACTCCAACGTGAATCCTTCAATTACTACACAACACTTTTGAGCAGGCATTGGTCACCACCCGCTGGGTCCAAAGATCGGTCACTAAGTCTACTGGCATTAGTCACCTAGCGGGTCTTGACATTGATCACTCATTTAGTCCAGGCATTGGTCACCGAGTGCCACCAGACATGGTCATTCGCAAAGTGCGGGCATTGGTCAGACACTAGTTTATTATTGCTTACCTAATAAATTCATATGTCACTCTTACGAATCCGGCAATCAGTCAATAAGCAAGCACTGGCGTTGGTCATCCAGTCATCTTGACATCGGGTCTTCTAACTAATGAGTTCAGGCACAGCAATGCGTGAGGACAATCTGACTACTGAAATTGGTATTCTCGAGCGTTAGACTTGAGACATGAGTATGTTTTCCTGAGATTTTTTATAACGATTTTTACGTAGGTAGTTATGCTCGTGCTTTTTAAATCAATATTGTTATATATATAGAACCATGAGAGTTACTACAGGTGACAAAAATATCGTAAAAGCTGCATTCGTGTGAACATTCTCCAAATCGATTTTGTGTCGAGTATTGATATGCATTCGTGTATGCATATCGTTAAGTCTGTCCATGAAATATGAATGTCAGAACGCGGAATCTTGTTATATACGATGCACTATTGATCCGAACAATGTATT
Organism: Epimenia babai; assembly: GCA_011762755.2. NCBI lineage: Eukaryota > Metazoa > Mollusca > Solenogastres > Cavibelonia > Epimeniidae > Epimenia > Epimenia babai. The sequence goes on from WURV02163730.1 coordinate 8,642, forward strand.
AACATACATATGCGACTATTATGTTCCATCAGGTGGACTGTTTCGTATGAATGAACCGCATCATTAACGCCAGCGTTCTTATGTCACATGACGATATCACATGTCACGTATACAGTCCTCATCATTAGACAGACTCGCGCGATCAATCTCGACTTTTGTCCTTTCGTCGTGTCTGAGTACCATTTGTGACTTTGCATTTCGCGGATAATTTTATATAAAGCGAGAAGAATGCCACATCGCATTAATCTTCGTTGTGCGTCGATCTATAGCATAAAAATCTCCGTATCATCCTTTTCGCCTTGCATTAGATATTAATGAATTATCTTAGGGCGATTTTCGTTTTCCGTTTTGTCTGTGACTATTCCTACTCCGTGATAGCAAACAATCAATATCCGTTTTACACTATACAGACTTTTATAATCATCTTGCGTGGATCAACGATATTGCAAAACAAACAAGAACAATGTATGTTATCAGCTATATCCAAGGGAATTCCGCTCTACTAAATACGTTTTCTATTGATAAGTATATTTAATCGCACAACCACTTTTAATAAAAAACTATAACGCACATGCCGGAATAAAAATAGATATAAAGGATAGATATATAGCAATAAATTCAAATGACCGTCCCCCAAACCGTGCACGTTTGTGTTGCGGGACAATTAAAGAGTACTGTCATTTGATTGGCGAGTAAGACGAATTGATTTGCGCACTGATATTTTATGAATTAGATACATGGGAGCAATATGATGTAAACAATCTTAAACTGTACCCGAAAGGTGATGGGAAGCCAGTTAAGAGACTGCAAGGCAGGAGTGATGTGAAAGCGGCGTGGAATTTTGCATAGAGCTGCTGAGTTCTGAAGTTTTTGTAGAAGAGACAGTTCTGTTTTTGGGAGATTGGCGAGAAGAGAATTGCACGAGTCATACCGGGAGGTGATGAAGGCATGGATTAATGTTTCCGTTAGAGTCGGTTTAAGGTATTTAGAAACGGACTTGATATTACGAAGACATAAATAGCTTGATTTGTTTATGTTGCAGATGTCTTGATGAAAAGAAATATGTGCATCGAATATCACACCAAGATTCTTAGCAAATAAAGACGGATAGATGCTAGTGTTACTGAATGTTATTGATAAACTAAGGCGAGGTAATGCATACAAATTCAGTTTTGGTAGGATTTATTTGCAGTTTGTTAGCGTTCATCCATTACTCATTATCGCGAAGAAACAGTTCCACCGATCTCATAGCAGAACGGAGTTCAGTTGGGTCGTCAATGTTGACTGGACACCATAGCTGTGTGTCATCAGCATAGAAGTGGCATTCTATACCATGCTACTGGATGACATTAAGCATAGGAAAATTGTAGCAACTAAAAAGAAGTGGTCGTAAGACACTTCCTTGGGGAACGCCATAGAGAATGGGGTATGACTTTGACATATGAGTACCTATATTAATAATAAAAGAACGATTTTGAACATATTGTATGACGTATGACTTTGACATATCAGTACCTATATTAATTATCAAAGAACGATTTTTGAACATAGGATTCGAGCCATTGAAGTGCGGTGCCACTGATACCAAAGACCCGACGTAATCGATCAATATGAGTGATCATTAGATGGTAAGGAAATGACCGTAATGGAAACCATCACCAACGAGTCCCATGAGACAGATGATTTTCGTCCATTCGTGTCACTGGTTCCGAACGCCGACAGACTGTCTACTCAAGTCGCACACTTCGCTACATATGTGATAGGTGATTTTATACAGTGATGTTCCTATATCAGGAAGATGTAAGCATCGCGAGAGACGGCGTCCTCGGCGCCTTGAAAACAGAAACGTCGGAGAAATCCTTTACTTAACCACACGACAAGTGATCCTCAGACGTCGAGAGCCGTTGGGTGCTTGAGGCTCTAATTACGTCTATAAACTCAACAGCTAATATAATGATTGTTTAACCGAAAAAAAAGAAAAAAGAACTATGGTCGTCTCTTCCAGCACTCTAATCCAACAAGCTTACCATGAGACCACCGCCACCCTATCTTTCATCCTTTAGCTATCCTCAGATTTTCATCAACCGTTGCTTTTACCTTTGTGTACAATTATAATTTTGACCGAACTACAGGTGGCTTGCTATTCGTATTGCTTAGATCGTTTAAGTAAATCTCAAATTTGTAAGATCTTGTTTTATGCAACGTGCGATCGTAGTGTAGAAAATTGCCAAAAGAACTTTAGGACCTCGGGAACATATTCAGTAATGCTTTCAAACCAGATAACTTAGCCGTTTCGCCTAATCGAATCAATGGATCATTCTTGGATGACCTCCCCATAAGAACACGTCAAACGCGATAAACCACGAAAATTGCACGCTGTTCGATTGTCTGGACTCGGCCCTCATGAATAATTGAGTCGCTTTGTGCATGAAATATTCGTATGTTATAATATGTACCGGGCTACACATACGAACCTTCCTTCTCATGTCTTCCCGCTCGATATTCGAGTTTTTGTTATTCTAAAACACGTTTCTATTATTGTCTGATCACCTAAACCCCAAAGAACATATGATGAATAGCACTACATATTATATCATGTTATGAATATTATAGAAAATCGGGGGAAATGATTACGTGTGACCGTTTACCTGGCAGGCCCAGGAACAGCTTTACGGTGATTTTGGTCCCTATGCAGTCGTTCTGTTAGATTTTAATGGCTGGTTAGTCGCTGTGAGTGAGTTGCGCTACTAAGTGACCAATCACATTCGACGCATTTAATACGTGACTTGACATAGCGAGCGATCTGGCTGGCGAAAGCAACACGGTAATGGAGGTTTCTGACTGAGTGTTAATGGGGGCACTTGACGTAATGGTTAGAGCGTTTCACTTTAAATCCTGAGGTGCCAGGTTCAATTCCCTCCCTAATCAGTATGCGTACTACCCGTGGCGTTTCTCGGGCTGAATACACCTTAATCCTCTCAGTCAACGCGGCTCTCGGTAGCCCTTGCAGTGTGGTTATATTGGGGTTTTTTTGTCTTACGTGGCTGTGTTTCAGATGCTCTATGTATGGTCTCTATGTCGCTTATCTCCCCGTTATGTCGTCATCTCTTGGTAGATCACCATCTACATTTTATAAACTTAGCGGAGTGTGTGACGTATGTAGCCCTTATGTAGACGTTTGGAATCAGTGGCGTCAATGGAAAAGGTCAATTGTCTGCCAAGACTCGGTCGGTTTTGCACACTAAGTGTTTTCTCCCACCTTATAAGTGAGGCTAATCAAATTGCCGGTTTAATCACATCAATAGGCTAGATTTTTATACAGTCAAGAAACGATTACCTCGGTAATCAGCCTATAAATACATATATATATATATATATATACATACAACAGTGTTGTAGGAGGCCGACACAACGTGCCATTGGAAGTGCTGGTTAATGTGTCTTCTTTGGCTCTTGCTGCACCATCACATTCTCGTGGACAAGGCTATAGCTAGGGGAAGTAATAATACGGCTGTTTTCACGGCTTCAGATTTATTAATTTTCGTCATTGTATAAAATGGTGGCAGTCCTCAAATGGTGATTGTCTAACATCGTGTGTTCTCGCTGATACCTGAATATAAATTTATATAATGCAACAGTGAAGGTCGAGTAGAACGCGTGCCTGCCCGCTCATTGTACCCGACGAAGGATACTTCATATATGAAAGCTTGTGTTAATCCTTATATTAATTAGTCTGTTAACTGGTTAGGCTGTTGGTTTTGTATTTGTTTGTCATATTTACAATATGGCTAACAGAGCAATCCACACCCCAAGATTATGGTTGCGAGTGCTGGTTAACGTGTGTGAGAGATGGTTTGGGAGAGCGTACACGCGTCAACCTATTCCTAGGCTATGGGCGTTGCAGTTAATGCTACCCAAGGTATAAACGTCAAACAAAGGATGATCTCGTGCCTAGGATTATGCTGGGCCGCTGAATTTTATACAAGCATACTGTTCTTGTATTCCCATTGATCTGATGGAAGGGAGACAATGAATTGTCGAATTGTTTCGTATGCTGTTGTGTTATCTCCCCTATCACATACGCAATCCACAAACACATACGTGTGACGATGCGATAATGGGAGGTAACCATGGTGATCCGCTAAGGGAATTTAGGTACGTGGATCTTCGATCTAGTAAAGCGACAGACCACAATTTGGAGATCTTTGAGGTTGGGACTTCACGAAAGGCAAATATTGCTTTTGTGCACTTCTTGCCTGTCATATTATCGTGTGTGTGTGTGTGTGTGTGCGCGCGCGCGCGTGCGTGCGTGCGTTATTTTAAAACATTTTTATGTCAGATGACCTGTCTTCTCCGGTGTGGCCACGTTACTTATGTACAAGGTTTTCAAGGGTTGGTTGCTATTGGTTCTTTGCTCTCCAAAAATTTTACTTCTCGGCCACTCGGCGTAGAGCTTTGCTACGTGGCAGATGTGATCTCTTGGATGGTTTCACTAAGACTCGTGCAGATTATTATTGTACTGGTCTTGAAAAATCTCAAAAAATATTTTTTGTTAATTCAACTCAGAATAATTCCTGGATTTCCATAAAATAATATACGATACCAATATCGACCAGGACAATCTAAATAAAGTATTATGGTAAACGATTTAACGGAATAACATATATTAGTTTAGTCCAGAACTCGAACCGTTCGCCTACTGGTTCGTTATCCGGCGCTCTCCCTACGGCTACGCGTTTATTGATCATTATCTATTAATGGGCACCTGCCTCCGTTTAATACACCGCCCGACGAGACCACACATTAACTATTACTCTCTCCCCGCCCCATACACTTGCGCCTCTGTTTATCATACATCCGCCACGAACAACCCTTTAATCCCCGGGCAACAACGAACGTCTCTTATGAACCCTCTGCCTAATTTATAGCGTAATTAAATAAAAACGATTGCGGGCGAGCTCGGCCGTTGTAACGATCCTAACACCGTGCGACAGGCCGCCCGACGCCTTCCGAAACAGTCACGCGAACCGATCGATCCAGGTTTGGGTGAATTTGTTTCGCTTTCTATTGCCAATCTCGGCGCACAATCGTTTTGTTCCCTCGTGATTTATTAAGGTCTATTCGAACAGCGCGTATCACATCATAACTTTGCCCTTATGCAAGTGTATTGATTCGCCATTCGCCGAACGAGTAATAACAATCCGCCAAAATTTTGTGTGTATTTTTTGTTTTCTGATTGACACAAATGTATTTAACGCGACAACCCCGACAAAATGAATTGTTGGTAACGTAACAAAATCACAATTCGTCGAGAAAAGTTATTTCGCGTGAAACAGCTGGTCGCAAACACCCCAAAATATGATATTTCAAAAGGTATAGTTATAAACATGTTTGTAAAAATTTTATAAAAGACGCAAATGTACGTCTGTTTATTTGCTGTATGTCTTGTCACTTGATGTCACTAGTATTTTAACTAAATCCAAGACCGTGAATTATTGATTCTCACTATATAGCAAAAAACATGGCATATATAGGCGATCAGTAATCATATCTGACAGGGACGAGTGAAAAACAAAGTATACACAGAAAAGTATAATTATAGTACCGCTAATAAATTTAACGATATCATGTGCGATATGTGCGTCCAACTTCCGGAAAACGATGCAAGATTCACTTGCCTATATCTCGAGACTACGACGATGCGTACGTCATCGGAAATCGAAAACGTTTCCTTCGCATTGTTGAGTCGACGTGTAGAGCGTTTAGAAAAGTCGTGCTTCATTCAAATTGTATTTATGTGATCGTGAAGCTATTGATTGCGCTCTGCCATATATTGTCGGATAGAGGCAGACGTTTAGCCGACGTATAGCTGTATAGATGGACAGTTATGGCTTTGGTTTCACGCCAGAAGTGTTCGTGCCCGTCGGGAGTTCGAACGACCAGTTAATCTCGTATCATACTCCCAAAATTTTACTGCGACTCGCTCGCATCGATTGCTCAGTGCCGACACCACTTGTCTCATCGTCCGGCAACCACCTTGGTGCACACTTCAAACGTCTTTATGACACGATCAACCGGCAACACTACAGATCAACTGATTGTTAACAGGCATTTCATTACACGCACGGTAATTAGCGAATTACACGCCAAATACGCTATCTAGAAAAGTGGGCATTAAAACATTAGAATTTATTCTAAATACTGTGAAAATACACGTATTCATAGTCATTTGACTAATAATTTCATACAGTAGTAATTTAACTATATGAGTAATAATAACCTATTATCATCAATTGACTAACTAATAACATCCTACTGTCGTCATTAGACTATTTGACTAGTAATAACCAATTATAGTCATTGACTAACATCCTCTGATCGTCACTGATAATATTCCATTAAAAAATAACGATCTAAATTGATTTCAAGATATAAATTCCCTTTACTCTCATTCTGTACATGTTGATAGCCCCTAAGATTTATTAGTATTAAACTATTTAAGTTTTAAAATATTATAGTGTATAGTATATATGTTAAAGTAAATACTGGTAATCAGTAAATACCGGTATTCCCTAAACCGTTTTAGGAAATACTGGTATTTACTGAATGGCTCA
>WURV02163741.1:0-15255 GCA_011762755.2 Epimenia babai
ATGAAATGAAATTTTATTGATTTATAGTGCCCTTTTAACACATGGCTATCAAAGACACTTTACAAATTTATAGTTATCATTTATAGCTATTCTAATTCTCGGTATATGGCAACTGCCCCCACCACCGCAGTGGAACGACGTTTTGAATTCCTTTTCTCCTACATATGAATTGTGACGCAGTCATTATATCGGTATGAACCGAGTCCGTGACAAATCATTCTCTCGCGAGTCATCTATTACGGCTAGTGATCATAGCCAGCCGAATTCGCCGTTGTAGGCAGACCAAATGCACGGCGAGCAGTAACCATATGACAGGCGTGATGTATGCGGGCCGAGGGGACATTGCTCTCTGTCTGGCCGTCCACCAATGTCCGTGTAATAACTCCACCCGTTGCGACGAGGTTCGCCGAACATTCCGAATGGCTGTTTATTGAGAGTTCTGCTAATAACATTTGTCTATACCATAAATAATTACCACTACTTACTAACACACGTAATATGCGCGACAGTATCGGGTTTTTATTTTTATTTGATTTTCCGAAAAATGGCATTCGTTCCGAATGCGTTGCATTGTGATTGCAGGCATTTGTCGCCCGAATCACCATCAATAATTATTAAACCAAAATCATGGGAGATAATATTTACAAGACGTCAATTTGCTCATAAAACGATTTGGAATGGCTGTTATATCACAATATAAACTTCAATGTGCGCCGTTCTCTCCCCCCGTAAGGATCATCCTGTTTTATAAGGATTAACACTGCGTATATTATTTTCTTCCTTTCTCGATTGGGAGAGTTTTTAATCAAGTCTGTGGTGGGATTTGCACATGAGCCTTTAAATCAACTAAAATATTCTCTGTTCCGACCGTTCATATGTACAGCACATTCCGTGCCTTGCGATGACGTAATGGCTGATGAAAAACGACATTTCATGTCCAGTTCGCGTTACTTGATTCAGTACAAACCACGCGAACCTTCATTTTATTAGGAGGTATTAACTGCACAGAGCGTCCCAAAAATGCATTTTTTTTCAACGACCTGCTACAAACTAAAATTGTTACGAATATGGATGGTATGGGTGTCATTAGAAAGGCCTGCTATTTTTCTTTAAAATAAGGTATGACAAATTTAAATTAATCAACATATGTCAGAGATATGGATATTTTCCCGAGACAGGTCAAGATGCGATCGGGACTTTAACTTTCCATACCGTGACCCAATTACTCCCAGAGTCACACGGGCGCTCGGTTGCTAACATCGAGGCGGTTTCCGGGCAACTGAATGTCAACCCCCGTGTCAGTACTCAGCGTAATGGGTTGGGCCTGCCACGCACCACGTTCAACCGGATTGTACGCCTGGACCTGCGCTTCAACCCGTACCAGATGCACGTTCGCCATCGCCTCCTCCCGGCCGACCTTCTCCGCTTCTCTCAGTGGGTCGTTGAGAGACTGCAGGCCGATGGTCGCTTCCTCCAACATCTGGTCATTGGTCTGTGATGAACGCAGGATGGGGCACCCGCCCATCGTCTCAGAGATCGTCTACACCAAGTCGTTTGTGATCGCGTGATCGCTCTGAACCATGACGTGGACTGGCCACCTCGCTCCCCATACCTTAACCCTTGTGCCTATCACCTCTGGGGATTCCTGAAGTCCATGGTCTACACGACTCTCCCGTCTGACTTGCAAACATCGAGAGACCGAATAACTGCCGAGGTCGACAGCTTGAGGCTGACTCCTGGCGTCGTTCGCAGGGCGAGGAGGGCACACTTGTGCGTGCAGAGCGACGGAGGCCACGTAGAATGAGTGGGACCTTTAGCCGCCACACCCTCTTAACACACAAACATGTCAGTGGCACAAAAGAGCCAACATAATTTTTGTTTTAATTCATCCCCAAGAAACATAAAACTCGGTCGCGATGGTATTTTGTCCTGTCTCGGGGAAATCCATATCTCTGACAAATGTCGATTGATTTGAATTTTTCATAGCTTACTCTGAAGAAAAATAGCAGGCTTTTCTAATGATACTCATATCATGTATATTGGTTACATTTTCAGTTTGAAGAAGTCGTCGAAAAAATTGTATTTTTTGGGGACGCTCTGTATATATAATTTTTTTCCATGTCAGTCATCTCCCGTCTTATTTTTTTCTGCTGATCTTATGAATTCATATAATTATTAGATTCAAATTTGTTCGGACCAATTTAGCAAGGCAGAAATTCTATGACTTGACGTGTTTTGGCCCCGAAGCACCTTTAGCAGTTCAATGTATCACGTGTGAAAAACCGTGTCTCCTATATGTGTTCGCAATATAATCATCTAAGGCTTATAATGGGAGTCTTCTTGAGAGCCATACCACTCTTTATCTATGTCGGGATGTGGGCAACATCTCTCCGGAACTAGCCTCTGGCGTGGACCGACCTGCTGTTATAGCCCAAGGTTGAATCACTTGTATATGCAGACGCTCATACGATATTTTGGAATCCTCAAAATTGCGGCGTTCTTGTGTAAATTGCAGCTGTCTATAGCAATGCAGAGTAACTGTACATTGTTATCACCGACTATCAATGCATGTGCATTGCCATATGCCAATGTGCCAACAGTAATCACACAGCTGCTATTATTCGCTCCCCTGATGTTCCTATGTCCTTTTTACAGTGTTATATTTAGCAACGACGAGACCAATTTATGAAAAACAAGACAACGATAGAAATAACAGGAAAAGTACGAATACCAAGATGCAAAGTAACGAGAAAATCACATTATTTTAGATCTAGGATTGATTTCGGCTATGTAAGATTGCATGTACGGGTAATTCTATAAATCGCTGAGATCGATATTTTAAGCCCAATTTAAGCGGGATTCTTCAAAAACCTTACGCTTCTTCCATGCTGGGACTTTGAGCATAATCAGTTGAATAATAAACATCGCTTGAAGAAGCACCGACATTACGTTTTTTAGATTCAGAATTAAAGGAAGGTAATGAACTATTCTCACATGCTTACAATCCACCCTATTGATACATGCATATATATATACACACACACACACACAACATGTCTAATTGTGCTCATAGGGTGCAAAAAATGCATGCGGTTTTTCGAGAAAATCGCTCGCAATACCAGCCACTTCGAATCACTTGTCTGCCCGCGAGAATTCAACGATGCTGCATTTTTCCGCTAGTTAAGCACGGCTCGGATGCAGCGCCATTATGTCCATTGATCGACTTCACCGGAGCGTCTAATCGACTAGATGTACATTCCTATTTACAACGCATCTTATGCGTTAAATACGCTCGTTGAATTAACACATTGGAATGCAAATGTACCTCACGCATAAGGATACATTCTAGCACTCGTTATACTGCGGTCTCCACGCCATGCAACCATCTTCAAATCGTTTCCGTGTTCGGTCTTTTCCCTTGTTGGTAGCCCAGATCGTCGGTTTGTTGAGGATTTCGTGATTTTAATGATTAGCGTAACCCACGGACGTCTCCAATGAATTATACCTAGCCAAACCACCCGCGATTTGCTGCGATTTACAATATTTTTTGTAAGGCAATGGTAATTAATATCAATTCGCTGGTTTATTTCTGGAGCATATGCATTTTAATATTAGCTTATGGGAAATGATACTATTGAATGCATTTATTCCACAATGTACCGATTTAAAATTATTATTCATTTAAGAAGAAACCCTAAGTTCAGTGCTATTGGATAAGAAGTATTCAGTAAAACGTCGTGACGTTGCCAGAGCAATGAAAAACATCATCATGACATTATCAAAATTGAACCGACACACCGTGTACTGCACGCTTCTGACACATGCAGGAGCACTGAAAAACGTGTAGACCTCCACTCTTATAGTTGTTTGGTTCATCTTATTCTATACATCAAGCGGTATCATAAATTCGATTCAACGCGTACCATTGCCGGCGTACTTGGGCAAGAAATACCGTCAATTATTGTGTAGAATTCGGTCACATTCGCCTTTTTTCTGGAATTCTCCGTGATTTATTGCAAATCAAGTTTACTCCCAATCCGGTCGGTTTAATGTTCCAGGATGTAAATGCGATTCGTTCTCGGGGATGTTTTATATCTCCCGCTCGGCCCGCATATTACACCATGAACAATGTCGCGGACTGTGGTCGGGGCGAAGAAATACGATTATTTCTAGCGTAAAATTCATCCGCAACGTCCGATCCCTTTTCAATAAGTGACTCTAATTCGAAAGAAACGTTGAAGAATATTATGTAATAAAGTGAGCGATTAGATTAGCCTGAAAGCATCCACCAGACAGATTGCTCCCGTTATTGTCTGCAGTGCCCGTTTCGCTTAATACAACTCTTTCGAATCGATATCACGAAACTAATACTTACTTTATTATGTTGCCTCTTTACGTAACGCTAACAGAGCTGACCTTAATTCACCGCAGCTGTCAATCAGCTTTACCCCAATTTGTCACCGTTGGGCAGTTCCATGAAACCTCGCGACTCGACAGAGGTTCCCGCAATCGACTGATCAGCATCACAATAATCTTACACAAACGCATTTGTACAAGACGAAGGTAGAGATCGTTGTGGACGTTCGTACGTTACGTGGGCTACTGCCACGTTATCGAGCTCCCTCACTGTTGTACACAGTATAATATACAGTACACTATATAAAATACATAATATGTAATGAGTATATCGCCACAATTATTAAGATAATGCTCTTTGGTTGTTTACAGAGAATAAAAATATCACAAATATTAGTTCATTACACTAAACCTAATCACTTGAGCAAGTGGTAAAAATCAAATTATTACACTTATTCGATAGGTACAGTGGCAAATAGATCTAAGAACAAGGAGCGCTGAGAGGTAGACACAAGTCTGCATTTATTATGCGAAGAATTTGTGAGCAAAGCGCGAAGTTGGAGAAGGTTGATAGAAGTTACCAGTGATATTGGGAGGCGGGGTATGAAGGGCGAGATACGTCATCGCCGGAACCGTAGGCATTACCCGTTCTGACGTACCCAACAAATGCAGTTTTGTAGGGTGGCGTCGCGCAACGCGCGATGGATACGATAATGGAGTAGATTAGAGTCGTCGATATTGTGACAAGCCGAAGAAATTCACGTTTGCTATCGAATCATGATCGTAGCTATCGTGAAACAATACGTAGAACATTTATATTATATTATTATGATAATAATAATTATTCATAATTTTCAAAGAATTTAGAAAGGAATAGATTTGGCAAATCTTTAGCTTATCTTTTTGAAAGTTCGTTTGATCTTTTAATCGTAATACTCAGCAAATATGCTAGTCCGATGATTTCCAACATTCCCGCTGTTCCTACATTCTGCATTATATGTGTCAGCTGATATTTATAAACAGAGACGTCAACTGTTTTTATTCACTAATTTATAAACAGAGCCGTCAACTGTTTTTATTCACTAATTCATAAACAAACCCATCAACTGTTTTCATACACTAATTCATTAACAGAGCCGCCAGCTATTTTCATTCACTAATTTATAAACAGAGCCATCGGCTGTTTTTATTCACTAATTCACAAACAAACCCATCAACTGTTTTCATACACTAATCCAGGTAGCCATTAGCTGGTTTTTATGCAAAAATTCTTATACAAAGCCATCAGCTTCACGAACAGAGCCGTCACCTATTTTATACGCTAATTTATAAACACAGCCTGTAGATATTTTCTGATTCCAATTTGATGATAGAGCCGTTAAATACTTTTGCCGCTCTTCACAATATTTTTTAAGACAATGCTAATTATTAATGTCAATTCATTGATAAATTTAAAAATTTTAACATTACTCAATGGAGACTGAAATGATTGACTACATTATCTTTATAATACCAATTCAAAGTTGTTATTCATTGTTGGTAAAGGGAGACAACATTGTTAGGCAGTGACAATAATTCTACAAAATTCATATTTTATCCTAATGAAGAAGTCGGGTAGTTCTTAAGATCCCCCAGCGCGTATCTCCAACACCCTGGATGAGTTTTATAACGAACCCACATACCTACCCACGCACAAACAAACCAACAAACAGGATAACAGCTTGAAATAACAGTTTTTTTTTAGATGATATCGAATTAATGAACAGAGTTATAAACGGCGATTTTGATACACTAATTCATACACAAAACCGTTAGCTTTAACAATATACTAATCGATGAATAGAGCTGTCGACTATTTTTATACACTAATTAAATACACTAATTCATAAACAGATCCTCGCCAAATGTCTCGTAATGATATTGGCTGATTTGTGGGAGACCTACTCATGCTACCCTGTGGGGGAGGGTCAATAACTCCGGATTTTCTGAATGCTCTCGGCAGGAACGGATGTTTCTCAAATGGTTGCGTTGCTCCTCACACATTTTCACTGGCATTCGCGAGTTACGTATATCCGAGCAATGACAAAATTACTGGTGTAATAAGAATGAAACAAAAATTCCATTCTAATAGCGAAATAATGTTCAATCTTCTATCATCATGACCGCGTCGGTATCCGTCACAAATATTTTACATTTTGTTTGCCTATATACAGAAAAATGTTTTAAATCGGCAATTGTATTTGAGAAGTCCACCAGCGGTGGTACAGTGGACAACCTTCTCAGGTTACTTTCCCCATATTCCGCATATAGATGAGGCGGAGCCCCTTATTTGGTACAGCTGGTAGACCTCGCGAACGAATATCCGCTCGAACGTGATTTTATGGAATGGTTTCGATTCCCAGGAGCTCTGGGTTATTTATTCGATTCCCGCACGTTAATATGCGTTGACATCGAATTTTCCTTGTTCAAACACCAGGAAATAAGTTATGTTACGTAAAAAGCGATGGGAAATTACATGTAAATGTGCACCGTACACTAAATGACTTAGTAGGGATAGAAAATTCAGTAGACCCGCTGTAAGTCGTTTATGAATGCGCTGGAATGTTCTGTAAAATTCTAAACTCTCTGTGTGATCAATAAACCAGTTAGTCCACATAAAAGGTGTTGCCCTTTATCTTTATAGTTTCAAAAGTCAAAACTCTCTGTTATCTAAAAGAATCTACCGAATTTGAGATTGCTAAAGTGACAGCTATTTTTGTTTTATTTGTTATCAAATCTCATCTGTGATTTTTTAATTGCAGAAGAGCACCGGAGCGGGTAATATAGCGGTCGTGGGTTCGAGTTTTTCATTATATGTCTTTGTAATTATACGTGATTTGTATATACGGAATTTTCCAGATTTTAGCTCATGAAAATATAATGGTAAATCTCAAATACTACTTCTATTGTGAACATTATATGTTGAATGAGATAATCGTCTAAGCGCCGTTTAGATTGGGCGATTTATTGACCTTATATGCTACACTACGGTAAATCCCCGAGAAAGTCACGTCGCAATCACCACTTTAGTTTGCGATTGTTTGGAAAATCGATCACCAACTAGTCGCTGAATTAGATGGGATAGCTTGGCCCTGTTTTGTCAATTAATGCCATTTGTTTTTGGTTACGTTCAACTGGATCGATTCCCGCTGTACTGATTCTTTCATCTGGACCGATTCCCGCTGTACTAATCGCTTCATCTGGATCGATTCCCGCTGTACTGATCTCTTCAACTGGATCGATTCCCGCTGTACTGATCTCTTCAACTGGATCGATTCCCGCTGTACTTATTTCTTCATCTGGATTGATCCCTGCTGTACTGATCTCTTCAACTGGATCGATTCCCGCTGTACTGATCTCTTTATCTGGATCGATTCCCGCTGTACTAATCTATTCAACTGGATCGATTCCCGCTGTACTAATCTATTCAACTGGATCGATTCCCGCTGTAGTCAGTGGAGTTTTTTCAGCGCCACCTGTGGAGATTTTTGAGCAAAAAGCAGTTAAAACCCTGTCTGCCCATGGAGGTCTGGGTAGTCCTCGCAGTGTGGTTATGTAGGGGCTTTCCCCTCTTACTTCGGATGTTCTCTGGATGGTCTCTTATGACCCTTACCTCTACGCTATCTCGTCATATCTTTGTAAACTATTATTATCATCATAAACTCTCATAAAGTTTGCGGAGTGTGCGGCATGTGTAGGCTGTCTTCAGGCATTTAGAACCAGTGACGTGAATGGACAAGGGTTAACTCTATGCCCAAACTCGGTAGATTTTCATTCTGGTATGTTTTCCACCCCTTGTATGTATGTATGTTCGTCCGTACGTGCATACATGCGTGCGTTCGTGCGTGCGTACGTATGTATAGGTCGAACCCTGGTTTGCTGCGTTGGCCATTGTTGGCCACATACAGACTGACCTAACTAATAACCATGTCAAGTAAAAACATATAGATTGGTGATAGCATAATGTTTGTCAATTTTTTGAAGTCAAGTTGATGCGTCTGAATTGCTCAGTCATTTTAAAGTCATTTTGAGATAATTGTCCCGGTCCTCAGGACTGTGGTGGTTCTTAAGTTGTAGTCTAAAATCGTTTCTGCTTCCTTGTGTAATGAAGGGTTTGGGGCTACGGAAACACACAAGCCTCTCGAAAACAGAGGAGACCGGACAAAATGAAACGAGCCCCCCCCCCCTCCCTCACGCATCATAAACGAGAAAGCCCCATGGGGAGGAATTTGAGGGGATTGTGAGTATCAACCAAAGACTTTCACAAATCTCATATAAGTCGGTAAATAGACAGGGTGCGCCTTGCATTGACCACAGACCTAACAACTCGGCTTTACGTATACGAGAAGTCCTGTCGACTCCTGTGATGAAGTTATTACTTATTACTGAAGCTAATCCGTCTGCCCAACTGCACAAGCTAGCTTTATAATGGCCCAAGACTGGTCTACACGACGATTACGTTGGTAATTAGCATATTTCCAACTAACTGTATCATCATGGCAATCGCTTTATCAAATAAACTGCCTGTCGCAAGAATGTCCTCGGTCTCAATCTACTATTAAGGCATTAATGTCATATGCATGCGAACATTTACTCACGCTCTTACATCATCGTCAGACTTACAGTATACTTACGCTCTAACACCATCGTCAGGTCAGACTCACAGTATACTCACGCTTTTACATCATCGTCATACTCACAGTATACTCACTCTTTTACACCATCGTCAGACTCACAGTATACTCATGCTCTTACACCATCGTTAGACTCACAGTATACTCATGCTCTTATATCATCGTCAGACTCACAGTATACTCACGCTCTTACACCATCGTCAGACTCACAGTATACTCACGCTCTTACACCATCGTCAGACTCACAGTATACTCACGCTCTTACACCGTCGTCAGACTCACAGTATACTCACGCTCTTACACCATCGTCAGACTCACAGTATACTCACGCTTATACTCACGCTCTTACACCATCGTCAGACTCACAGTATACTCACGCTCTTACACCATCGTCAGACTCACAGTATGCTCACGCTGTTACATCATCGTCAGACTCACAGTATACTCACGCTCGCTTCTTTTTATCTCAGCACGAAGCACAATCGTTTGAAGAGCCGCCGAAATTGCCGGCGCCACTTATGATTAATCGCCTATAAAATTGCTCATGCTGGCTCCGCGGTCTTTAATAGTCAGCCCCGCCACGGCGACAACTACCATTCATTTCCTTCGTAACGGGATAGATTCTGATACGTCAATGGCCCACGCGTGTTCCCTCTACAATGTCGCCGCCGGGCGTTTATCTGTTAATATCGTACACTGACGTAGTAAGCGAATTTCGTGTTGTCGCGAAAGTTGCCTTGTTTACGTTATGGAAAAGACTATTCAAATATTATTTGTCGCCTCGCCGACTTCAGGACTTATCGTTAGACACATGGTGTAGAATATTACCGACGTAGATAATAACCTCATATTGTTTTTTTCCAAATAATTCTGGAAAAAGAGCATTAACCAAGACGATATAATTTTTAACAAATTAATATACTTGACTATGTTAACTATGTAACGCGTTTTTAATGTGGCCACGTTATCTCGATCTTCTTAGCAGTAGGGCAGAAATTGGAAGCTGAGAAAACGACGAAATTTCTTTTTAGCCACTGGTTTCGATGAGATATTGCGTTATTAGGCTTTAATGCCTATCATAGGATATAGTCAGCTGTACTTCTGATTCGTGTTTACGTGTGGTTGAGTCGTATGGGTCTTAGCGAGTAATTTAGTAAAAGAACACTAGTAGCATTTTATATAGACCAACTAATCACGTGATTATACGACGAAGCATGAAGCGTTATGCCACTGTCAAAGTTTGCGAAATTAATTGTTCTTTTCACCACTGATCGTTTAATTTATTACTTATTTGTCGTTAAGCTAGTCTTCAAGCAGTTCGAGTTTCTCGCCGTTTGTGCCAGGAGCTTATTATTACGACTTATGCCGGATGGGGCGATGTCTTGAAACAATCTACAATTTCCTATAGAATAGTTTCATGGGAGAAGTCTGTGAGTTAATCGTGGCTGTATAATTTACTATCGCGGCACCCCGTAAGTCTTAGGCGTTTTGTCGGTGTCGTTCTGGCGATGTAGGGATTATGGGACATGAATTATTCCTTCGCTGGCCACGCAGGGTTCGTCGACTGAATAAGCATCCACATATAAAATTGCTGACTATGTGCCAATGTAGCTGAACGGTATCGCAACTGCATCTTAAAACGTCATAATTAAACTTACCCATTAGATTGTGCTATTTGACGCTATGTTGGATATATCCGACAGCCCTAAAAATGTAACAGATACCATTTGAAAACAAAAATTGACCAGTCAATAGCCAATTGGGAAACTGGTCTCGTTTCCGTTCGGCGATCCCTCAGAGACGAGGAGAGTCCATCGTATCTATAGTATACTGGCAATACCCGCGAATGTTAACAAACGGATACACCTCACGCTATATTGCACCCACATCTGAGTTTTCGCGCGAACAACACGGTAGTCATCTCTAAATTCTGTTACTTTTTGTTTGTTACATCCCTTATTTTACCCTTACAACAGCTATTTTGCTGACGTATCACTCAATCTTTATGCGCTTTTTAATTTTGTACGTTATTCGCGTATATTTATCAATGTATATCGGCTCCGCCTTACCGTTCGCAGCTGTGACGGTTGTAGGCTATCTCGCAAATCCTTTGTTTTCTGTGGCAGTTTCGATTTTCGCGAAACTTCCGAGGTCTTTGAGCAGAGCAGAGTCGCCATTTGGTACAGTTGGTGAGGAACAGCATGTCACCCTTTGATACCATGAAATAGAGGTGTAACATTAGTTTATGCGATAATAATACACATGAGTTGAACGTCAGTTGCCTAGCGAGGTGTCACACCGAACAGAACTGAGACAGAATTATACGTCAGTCTATTTATTATACGCTCTCAGCGAAAAAGTATAAGTTTGACACAGGGCGCAATATTCATCCGAGATAGCGTGTGCTTAGAGTATTGTTCGAAGCTAAGCAATCTGCCTACCGTAGTCGACACAGTACCGAGTCTGTCTTATTGCGCATTTCTTCTGAAGTCCAGTTGTTCCTTGATGAACCGTCTACATCCGTTGTTCTTATCTTACTCGACCTGTGCTCAGCTTTCGATACTATTGACCATATGATCTTGATGTACCGCCTACACCGGCGCTTTGGTATCGACGGCCAGGTGTTTGAATGGCTTAAATCATATCTGTGTGACATGCACCAGAGTTTTGTCGTGGTGAGTATCGGTCTACTCTAAGGCCTCTAAGCTCTGGTGTCCCCCAAGGTTCTCTTCTTGGCCCACTTCTTGTCACACTCTATCTGTCTTCATTGTGAGATCTGCTTTGTCAGCTTAACCTTCACTTTCATTTTTTGCTGATGATTATCAGATTTATGTCCCTTTTGACAACAGCACCGATACCTCTGCTGTCTGCGATGGTATATCCTACTGCCATCAAAGAGGGGGATGTCGCAGAATCGTATTAAACGCAATGATGATAAAACTGAGGTTTGTGTTATTTCTCGCAAGCAGTCAAACCCGCACTTTCCCTCAGTCTTGGCTCCCATTCTCTCGTTGCGTTTTATACAGCCCGGAATTTCGGTGTTATCTTTGATGTAAATCTTTCTCTTTTTGATCAAATTGATTCTCTAAGTATGTCGCTCTTGTTTCATCCAGCTTCGCTATATAGAACGTATCAGACCGTAGATCTCGCATGATATCGCTGTTACCATTGTCTGTTCGTTGATTTTATCCCGTCTCGACTACTGTAACTCTCTGTTGGTTGGTGTCCCTTCGTATATCATCCATCGATTGCAGCTGGTTCAGAATAATAGTGGCTCGTGTGTTCTATCAGCTCACAACATTCTCTCCTATCTCTCGGTGTCTAGTAGATCTACACTGGCTGCCCATATCACTGAGGATTACCTATAAAGTACTTAATTTGGTTCATAAAGCTATGCACGATTCTGGCCCTGTGTACATCAACAATATGATCTCCAGACACGCGCCCCCTCGTCCAACTCGCAACCGCTGCTTTCGTTTGCGCTAGTCCTCATTTAAGAAATTCACTCCCGCTTGAAATGAAAAGCTTAACATATTTCACGACATTCAAATCAATACCGAAAACATATCTTTTTACGCTAAAGTAGTCATTTTTTCCCACTGTGGACCATCCTTTGAGCATGACATTGCATGGAATTGGGGGAGGGGGTATATAACGGCCTTATATATTATTATTTAATATATTATTTAATATATTTATATATTATTATTATTTAATATGATGGTGTCTGTCTTCAATCTGCATTAAACCTTCTATATGGGACTTTATATGTCTTTAGTCTGAAGTAATGCACAATATATCGCCCTATATATATATATTATGTGTGTGTCTTTAGTCTGGCGTAAACGTACTATATAGAGCTTAATATGTCTTTAGTATGAGGTAATGATACCATAAATGAGTTCATAGGTCATGAACAGTCGAGTAAACGTGCGTGATATGTCAGAGCAGGGTAAACTAACTATGTAGACGGTTAGACATACGTTCTATATATCAATGTGTCAGCTGACAGCTTCTTTCCGATGGCTTCGCGTCAGCTTTATCGACGAAATGTTTAGTATTGCGCTTAGATTTTATCTAATATTTATACCACCCTCAGCTGTTTACGTCCAGTTGCCGTAAATTAATCAATCACCCCCCTCCCATGATCTATCAACCTTTGGCATCGGAAATACAACCGTTGCACCTTGCTCACATAGATTTTTTTACAGTACTCAGTTGACCATTGCGGTGTACTCGCTATCGAAGGCATCAGTTCGTTCTTATATAAGGAAATAAAACTAATAATTTTTTCTTATTTAAAGTCGCTGATATCTAGGCAATTCATGTACATGCCTGATGGCCACTGACATATTTACGGATACAGTGCTACAAGAGAGAGATACAAAGATACTATTCATAATCGGGTCATAGAACAATCGATAACGCGATAATATTAAACTGGACACGATTGAATAATAGATCTGAAAAATTACACTGGTTAAAAATAGGATGCTATGAGAGTATTTAACGATTTCATATCACGTATATGAATCGATAGGGTGGAAGTCAGGTAGATACGAATGATTTTTGGTGGGGTTTTGGTAGTTCGAGGAATTCAGTGAGAGTGGTGGCCGTTTTGATGTTATTGAGGAATGCACTAATGGGAGAGTGCCATATAGTGCAATGTACGCTGACCGACTCATTTGCTCATACGTGGAATTAGAATATTTGAAGATGTTGATCGTAATAAGTATGAGTTTTCGGGCTTTAAGAGAAAGAAGACAGTTATTAAACATTATAGGAGTTGGGTTAATCTGCATATTGTAGATTACAAAGGTTAGCCACAGTTGGTATCTTGGTATTTTCCCTAAGGAAGTGCGCACGAGATCTAGAGTATGTCTGTGTTAGAAATCAGAGTGAGCGGTTTTTGATAGTTTAAATAATACCTGGTGGTTCAACGTGTTAAATAGAACGGGTGAAGCGCATTCTAGTGATTGTCGAATTAACGAGAGGTAGTATGTACGCGCGGTGTTATAGTCAAAAACGTGAACAAGAATTTTCAGATACTAGGACTGCTGTTGTCTTTTAATTTTGAAACCTGGTCAACGTCAAAGCATGGTGTAGCTGGAATTCAAAGTATTTCGCGCTATTAGGAATTGGTGCTTATTGATTTCAACGTTGTTGTTTGAGTTTGTTTCGCTTTGAAAGTATTGTTACGAGTAGTGGTTAGTTTTAGAGGTTTGTGGTCATACAACAGTGAGAAAATGTTATTGGTATTAGCGGTAGCCTCAGAAAGGAATCACCGGAGTGTTCAATTATACAATCATCAGTAAATTGCTACCGTTGCGATGCATTTGTGACATTGTATACAAACATTATGAACAATAGGGGACCAAGAATAGAACCTTGAGGAACACCGACAAGTGAATGTGCAAGGTGTCCGACACAACACCGTTGACTACTACAACATTTTGCCTACGGGCCGAGAAGATAGTTGTAGTGAAAACGAATAGTTGAAGGGTATCTTATTGCATATTTGCATATGAGCAAATCATGATCAACAGTCAAAAGCTTTTTTGATATCAAAACCATTTAGACACATGTCGAATAACCGCCTGGATGGGTTTGATTGAATATTTCCTCTAAAGATGACACGGTCTATGCTACACTTGAACTCTCGCCGCAATAAATTATATTATATATAGTCAATTACGCTTATTAATTTCTCCCTAAAATGTTATTTTTTTTTCAAATTTGTATGATGATAATAGCCAGGATAAAATGGTGGAAGAAAGAGTGAAAGTTAATTGGTTCGAGTCGTTTTAAAGTTAGTAAATTGTGTTTCTAGTAGAGAGACTTAATTGCCATGGAATAGATAGAACCGAGCTTGAATCTGTTGAATTGTAGCTCAACGGATTTGTTGCCCTGATTGCCACGTTTGCAGTAACATAATGGCTTTTTGGGCAATAATTCAAGAATGATCTATTAATTAATATCACAACGACAAATGCACGCTTGATATATCTATACACAACGACCGATGGACGGATTAACTACATCTTGTACGCTATCGAAGAAATGTACATACCGGATTACTGTTGTGGATATGCACAAATGCACAAATGGACTCTTTCTACTCTCGGATTATCACTGTAGTCTCCGTTTGCATGGATAGTAAAATGGCTTCTTTCGAATGGTGCTGAATGTTTCACGTTGGCATGTCCTCCCTGAGCCCGTAAGTCTG
>WURV02163752.1:0-15254 GCA_011762755.2 Epimenia babai
GCACGCCGCCATTATGGAAACTACAGTATGTCACGTGACAACATTCGCAGCGCAGATATTTTGCCGCGTGTATTCAAATGTAAACGCTCGCTGAATCGAGATTCACCGCGGTGGAATTTATATCAGATATAAATATCTGGGTGTAAACGGCCTATGAGTTTCAGTGTGTTAGTGAATGTATACAGTCCGGGTTACAAAGGTCACATATACCAGAAAATGTCACGCTTAACCGAAATGCTTTTGAACAACAAAAATGTAATATACGATTAGCAATAGTTCAATCTTTAGTGGAATGTGTCATGTTTTCTTGAGTGAAATTTTCATGTTGCTATAGTGGTATATTCTAATGAACTCACACATGTTGATGTGGTATTAAGTCTATGGAAGCAGATGGGGAAAAAAGAGAAGAATTAAAACATTTTATTTATAGAAACCACTTTATCAAGTATTTACACAAATTTTACTTTGCACCGTTCGTATTAAAGGAACGTATAAAGCATCGCTTTTAATTCTTGCGTGATAAACAACTCCACTGTGGATTGTCCGGTTGCAGCATGAGTGGTTCTTTAGCTCGTGGGATGTCGACAGTTACGTGCCTACCCCCGGGGCTGATGACTCCCAGCACCGCATGTCAGTTTCCAGCATCCCCATCGAAGGTGAGAATTACGCCACTTGTTAAGGACTACTCGGAATCTTTCCAGCATTGAAGTGAACAACGGCTTTCTCTAGCTTTTTTAAAATATGCGCCTAACACATAATTTGCCTATTGTACTAAAATGTATTTGTATTGCGCTGTATATAAACTGCTCATTACTGTTTTTAGTGTTAATTTATATGGTTGGCGCCAGTAGTGCAGTGGTTAGCTTTCATGCGAAAGGTCGCGAATTCGAACCGGCACAAACCAAGGATTTTTTCCCGCGCCTTCCACAATAGGAAATGAGCAAGAATCTTGTGCTCGAATATTCAGAAAGATTTGTCGTGAGATGGTTTATTATAAAAATGTACTAGAAATATAACAGGGCAATGTTGTACGTGAGACTGACATTTAGTTATAAGGTATCACCAAAACCGCGCCTTTTCTCTTTTTATGAACACATGTATGTATGTATTTTCTGACGTTGCTTAGGCCATATCGTATGTTTTCAATTAATTCCCCTTCATTTCACCCTGTCTGCTCAAGGTGGTTTAGGTATAGTAATACCTGCCACAGTGAGCCCTGCATTAGACCGACGTTTCTAGCTAACAATGTAGCGTTAACGCGCGTGAAATTATGTGTGTCGACAGACGAGTATGATCGCGAGGTCGATACGCGAACCATCGTTACGTCCATAATCCAGGCGGCCAATCGCAAGGTCAACAAAGAAAAAGAGAAGATGTCGATGAGCTGCGATAATTTGGGAGGCGACGCCGCGTGTTCTCTCAACGAACGGGACATCGACAGCGAAGTCGCGAAACGCAAGACGAAGTCTCACGAGACGTTGCACCGCGAGAGCGCGAGCAACGTCGATCTTAGCTGTAGCTTGCCGACGGGTAAAAGCATGGAGAAACTCGATTCGCAGATAACGCACGTGGGCGATTACTCGAATAAATCGTATTTAACCGACTCATATCAGTCGCTTCCGTCGACGCCTGATTGGTCGGTCGTTAACGGGCGGAGTTTCGCGTCCGATCGTAGCGACGCGCCGACGTTCGGCAGTTCGGAATTGCTCGACGAAAACGACGAGTTGAAGATATCGCACGGGAGCGGGAGCAGTTTGAGCGGCCGCGATACGTTGGCCCGGTTGAAGCGGATCGAGGAGGAAGCGCGGTTGCTGAGAGTTCGCGAGGAGCAACGTCAGCAGGAGAGGGAGAAACGTCGCACGGAACAGCAGCGCATCGAGGAAGAACTGAAACGAACCCGCGAGGAGATCGCGTTGGACGAATCGCAGGGCATCGACGATCTCATCAGGCAGACGCAGTTCGTGAAACAAACGTCCGAATCGGCGCCGCGCCGGGCGACCGTGGCGGACACTGGCCTATCGCCGGGTATAAACGACTGCGACGTCGTGAATATCAACGCTCGTTCGACGTACCTCGTCGGTGACATTGTTAACGACGGCGCGACCGACTGCGTGGTGAACTCGATCTTACACGTGCCGCAAAAGCAACATACGGTTGTGATTATGGAGCATTTAGGGCAGAGATCGAACTCGCTGGAAGCCATAGGTCCGGGCAAATCGAACTGTAAGGATAAATTAAATAAGAACTCTAATAATTCTTTAGCTTTGCCGCCTAATATGCACGAAATTCACAACAATCGGTTGTCGAGTCGACGTAACTCGCGGCGAAGTTCGCTCGATTCGTTAAGGGATTTCTACGATAAAGATCGGAGAAAATCATGGGCATCCACAGATTCGGAAGACGGATCCGACCTCCTGACGAGTTTAACCACGACGTTTGATCAGAAACTGCAGATTTTACTCAATCCTAAATACAAGTTAAACGGCACGCGTAAAAACAGCCGGTCGGACGAGTCGTTTACGAGTAGCTCGCGGACCGATACGTCTTCGCAAGACGGCGACAAAAGCACTGCGCGCGTCGTCTATAAGAATCACCCTCCGTTCAGTCCGGACTCCGCCTACCGCGATCCCAGTTTGCATAGGACGTATCGTCCGGAAGCGAAAATCGGGATAGCG
This sequence comes from Epimenia babai, assembly GCA_011762755.2. Classification (NCBI taxonomy): domain Eukaryota; kingdom Metazoa; phylum Mollusca; class Solenogastres; order Cavibelonia; family Epimeniidae; genus Epimenia; species Epimenia babai. The sequence continues at coordinate 2,676 of WURV02163752.1, forward strand.
TCGCGTTTCGAACGGGGTAGCTCGACGCCGGTCACGCCGACGTGCGCGCAGTATCTGGATTCGCGTATTCCAAACGTGAAATTCGTCGCCCCTTCGAAGCCGGATAATAAGGACGGAGCGGCGAGGAGCGGCGGTCAGAAATCCCATCGCGACCTCGATAAAATCTGTAAAAAATCGTTGAAATCCTGCGTTAAGAAATCCACGAGAGATACGGACAACGTGACGTCGGGTCTTCGAGTCTATTCGCGCGAGTACGACCGGTCTTTGAGGCGGGGTCGCCGTCGCCACACCGTCGGCGGCATGAACGACGTCGAGCACTACAAAGCTTTGGTGAGCGTCATCCAACCGGCCGCGCCGCAGCGAACGTCCGCGTGGGAACAATTGCAGCCAGCCGTGGCGCCCGATAGCGTCGAAAATACGTCCCTCGTCCATTGGCTGCACAACGAACGGCTGCGAATGAGCCAATCGAATCTCGCTACGGGCGCGTCCCATCTCGCCGAACGCAACAAGTCGATGAGCAGCAGCTGCGGGGATCTGAACCAGAGCTGCGCGGATCTGAACCAGACCGGCGACGCTCGCGGTAGAAACGACCATTAAAAATGCGACTAATTGTTTACATCACGAATCTTCATAAGTCCTTATTCATTAATTCTCTTCAGTCAGTAATTTATTTCCATTATTAAAGTCTTCTTAATGTTATAATTCCTGCTATGTACTGGAGCTACGATATTACGGCGAACGCAGCCATGCTGAATGGCGAAACCTGGAACTCAAACGCGCCATCTTGATGCCTTTAAACAAGTAAATCTTCGGTGTATATGTCTATTGACTTTAACGGGTTGTCCACTGGTGTTTCCGCAGCCAAAAGTTCTAGTTCACTGTTCAGGCCGTATCGGATCGCTGTAGGCGCAGTGATTTTAGATAATACTCCGTGTAAATACAATGAATTATGAAACCAACGCACGCTTAATCGTGCTTCAGGTTGATTTAAGTAGATATCGCAAATCCACAATCTCTAATAGTACCACACTAAAAGTAAAGGTAACAAACTGTCCACCCTAATGGCTTAGTTGGTAGAGCGCAGGCACGTTTTAATTTATTTGACAGAATTGTCGATTTTGTCAAGAAAATGCTTTTCGTAGCCTTAATTTAACCAAAAGCATGCATGTTCAGTCCTCATTTTAATACCTGGACCGTGACGCTGTCCGTCTAACCGATGCGCCTTTTTTCTTCCTCTGCACGGTAATCGTGATAATTTGGGAGTCCAACCGTGTGGCTGTTCGGTGGTAGATTGATCGAGGACATCGTAGAGTATAATATCGGAAAAATACATGCATGGCCAGTGCCTCCTTGTCAGTCCCATTATCGGAATGACTACTGCGCTTTGCCTTTCAGATGTTACGACCTAATGCGCCATACCCAGCTTTCTACAAATCGCATTAACATCATATGGGCTGTGAGAAAATCATAAGCTTTCGTAGACCAGGACAGTGGTAATATCGTTGGACAAAACATAGACAAGCAACTGACTCCCTATTATATCCATCGGTCCTAACAATGAGCCCAAGGACACCCAGAAAGTCACGAAGCAAATGTACTTTCGCGGACCCTATAATATTCCTGCGGATATTCAGTCAGTTAGAAAATATATACAATCTTGGGTGTTACCCTTCATAGGGAATTCCCATTAAAACTTGTTTATTTGCGTTCTTATCACCAATGAATTATCTCTAAACCCGGATTAACTGCGCGTGCCTGGCACGTGGCTTTTTCTCAAGCTATATCAGATAAGCTACCGACAGTGGTTGGCCGGCTAGGTGAAATAACACAATGTTTGTTCCATTCAAAATTTATATTTGCCTTCATTGACGCTTTGCAAGTTAAGAGTTTTGTTACTTCCCTTTTAGCATTTTCTAGAATGTTCGATGTTGACTGTTCTTCGAGTTTCGCCGTTCTATTTTCACTGGGTGACATCAGCAGCATTTCAACGCGCTACGTTTTCCTCGCTGTCATTACTGCGACATCCAACTGATAAAGGTTATTTAGCTTCCTGTTAAGGCCAATTTTATGTGCCATTTTACGATTAGCGGAATATTGCACCGAAAAAAAAGACACCAGAATAGCGAAATACAATTTGCCTTATTTCCACAAAAATATGACGCCTCGGATATAGCACGTTTTTTTACTAATTAATTTGCCTGTAAATTCACATCAATTTAGCTGTTAATTTACCAAATTTAATATCCTCTATGTCAATTAAGTTTTATTTATATTTTTTGTTGATGAAACGCAAGAGAATCGAGACGAAAATAGAAATTCCGAAATGGACATTTTTAAGTGGCAAAAACAAAATATAAAATATTTTTAATTTGTAGATAATGGGGAAAATAACTACGGTATAGACGGTGTTTTTTTAGGTTACCGGACCTTTTATGAGCATGGCATCGTTGGTTAACGTGCCAGCTATAGTGAAATATCAATTGTGTAACGTTATTTGCCAAAAATATTTCGTTAAATAAGATATACTATTGTTATATCATTAGATTGCGTCGGAATTGTATGCTTAATGTAACGCATCAAAAGCTAAATGATGACAATTTTTATTTCGACTAACTAGTTTTATTGATTAATAGCTTTCGCAGAAACGCTCAACATAATTGGTGATCCAATAATGAAAGCGTGTAAAATTAATTACTTTTTATTTACGGTGCCTCCTAGATTTCCAACTTTATCACACGGTGGACCAACACAGCTAGCTAGTCGTTTATTATACGGTCAGAATTTGCGACACCGGCTACCTATGATGGTTTTTAAAGCGTTATGTGAGCTCGCTAGTCGTTTATTATACGGTCAGAATTTGCGACACCGGCTACCTATGATGGTTTTTAAAGCGTTATGCGATATCTCGTTGACAAGACGTTATTTCGCGTACTGCTCGCGTTTTAGGTTTTAGAACGAAACCTAAAGTTAACTCCCCTATCTAGAATCGATAGCTATTTCTTGTAACGTTGTATAAATGCACGAAACAAAACCTTATGAATCTATCCCCCAGTAATTCTCTACCTATAGCTTTACCTTTCATCTACCTGGTACATATTTTTGAGAAAAGATTCGCTATTTTTACTTTGTTTATTGCGTTGTATGCGTGCTATATAACCGATTATTAATTATATTTTATGGAGAATATGAAATATTTCGATATGTCTGTGATTTCGGCCCGTCTTCACCGAGTGTCCGAATATATTTAGGCTATCATGTACTTTACTGATGTGAATACATCTAGGCGTGTCGGCATATTTTTGTTTGTGTTTTTTTTTTGTGTGAAACCTATATATAGAGTTATCCATTGACATGACGCGGTGAAAATGAAATGACGCGCTGAAAAGTATTTACGCTTATACAGAACGTCACTTCCACGACGTTTTAGGTTGAGTGCGCGGCGTATGTGAATGTTTTGCTAACTGTTCAACATTTCCAACATATTTGAAGTGTTTGGAGGAGCGTCGCAATTTATTACCTGGCGATTACGTCTTTTAGTTATCAACAGGACAGCATTCGACGGTTCACTTATGATCAGCCATCGGGATATCTGTGGAAAATATCACATGCTCAGGCAACCGCGGGGATATTAGTCAAATGCAAAGGCCAGCAATCATTGCCGTTAATTGTTCAGGGGAGATAAACAAGCGTAAGCAGTGCGGTCGGTCACTAACACATTCCATGCATACGAATTGTAACTGAAACTAAAGGCATCGGCGTATTCTCTATAGCATTTATTCTTCCGGATAAAAAGATAATTCAAACCAAAGTTACACTACTTCGGCAGGATAATCCAACTCTAGCCGTTCGACTTCATTCATTACTATACATGTCTGACTATAATAATGATAAATGAATACACGCGGGTTTTCTGAACGAGGGGAGGTAAGCCAATAAAAATATCTACGCGTAATCAAATATAGCATAATCTCCCTTACTACGAGCGTTATCTGTGTGGAAACAAAATTTGAGCGCAGCCTACTCCAACAGGTCATTTCACCATTTGTAGAGGCAAGAAATGTGATTTGTGGCGCCGTTGTGTATACGCTCAACGAAAAGTAATTTTTTTAAGTTCTCGTTATTACGTTACAACAGCGTAAAAAAGGAAAAGGCGAGGTTTTGGTGCTACTTTATAATTAAATGTCAGTCGCACGTACAACATTACCCAGTTACATCCCTAATATATTTTTATAATAAACCATTTCACGACGTATCTTTCTCAATATTCAAGCACGAAAATCTTCCTAATTTCCTATCGTGGAAGGCGCGTGAAAAGATCCCTGGTTTGTGCCGCTTCGAACTCGCAACCCCTCGCATGAAAGGCAGCGCTTCTAACCACTACACCACCAGCGTACGAGTAAAGCATTCATTGAATCATTTAGCAACTAAATATACTGTACTCTGGCACTTTCAAGGGATCATTTACCCATTACCAGGGTACATTGTGGCCCATTAATTCCCGACAACGCTCGAGATATAGTGCAATTATTCGTTCTGTTTCGCGGTCGCGTCAACGGCGTCAGAGCCGCGATTTCGTTGCTTGGTGTAGAACGGACATTTTATCACGCTATGAACGCTGTTGAAAGATTGGTCGAAGTGCGAATGCATACGATCAATCGATCCATAACTCGTCTACCGCACCGCTTGACGATTTACCTGCATGGTCACAACCAAGCTGCTTTTTTCGTATTTTAAGGTAATAACTCATAAACACAATGGTGCGTATTGCTCTGGAGCGTCGCGCGCGGGCGACCCAATGCTTTATACAGGTGAGATAGATATACCCCGTTATGGACGGGTGGGTATTTAGGGTGCCTCTAGAGGAGTCGAGGTATTGTATGGTCTATAGAGTCTAATTCGGTACATATAATCTATTATGAGGATAACGTTCAAGGCAAACACAAACTATAATGCAACATATATATGTAATACATTGTACACACTGTATTATAGTACAATAGGCCAACTACGTATACAATATTACGGTATTGATATATGGCAATATGCGACGCGTTCAAAAATTATTGTGCGATATAAACCATTTATATACTTAAGGGAAAAAGTTAAGCCACACTATATATTTCACTATGCATTTCTGTGCTTCAGTATGCATTTTAGAGGTTTATGATACCTATGAATTCACGCAAATATAGCGCGTCTTTTAATGATAATTTTTATTTCCAAAATGGTAAAACTGAAGGTTTCAAACTTTTTAGCAACAGAGAACCACCTAAGCTGGATATTACAGATTATACAGAAAAAATGTTCAAATAGGACCCAATGTTCATGAAAATGCCCATGAATGTCAGTATTTCGTGTAACCGCCACAAGCATTTAGGACGGCAAGAGCCCTCATCCAGGAGATTAGGCGCTGAATCTCTGCTATGGATACGCTACCCAATTCCTCAGTTACTGCCTGGATTTCTCCGGTTGACTTTTCGACCAGCAATATGCCAGATGCGCCCAATAAGAGTCAGATCGGCATTACCTGCTGGCCATGGTAGAGTGGTGATGACGTCTTTAAGAGATTCGATAACTGCTCAAGATATCTGCGATGTTTATTAGGATAGCCAATGTGGTTCCATAAATAGTTGGAGAGAAATGCACAGGAAAAAACCTATACCCCTGATGGGACACATCTCCATCAGGGGTATAGGTTTTTTCCTGTGCATCTCCAACTGCTCAAGATATGTGACTCCTTGCAATGCCATCCTCAAAAGAACTGGACGTGAATTCGGCATATGGTCATAGAAATGTAGCACCACTGCGTTATCGGGGATTTCGTTGCGGTATCTTTGGCCAGTTAATGGTCCTCGAATTGTCTGAATGTCTAACTTAAAGTAATAAGACATGAAACCACAGATCATCATGAACCCTCCGCCAAATGGAACCTCTTCGTTGATGTTCTATTGTGCAAAAGCTGCTCGACGTTGCTTCCAAACGATTGTTTGAATGCTGAAGAAAGCGACTTTCGTCTGAGAAATGATCCTTTCTCCGTGTCCGCAGGTTCCGATGTTGCCGGTGCATATACACTCCCTTCTCGCCCGTTTGCGGGGCCGCTTTAGTTGGATTCTTTGTTCTGGTTGTCTTGCACGATAATCGAGATTCCACAGCCGATTGCGTACACTTCTTGTAGAGATTGAACCGTGTATCCGCAACATGCATCGTGATGCCTTACTACAGGCAAAATGATGTCTTCGAACGAGTCTTCCGAGGTGTCCGTCATCGTGTTCGTTCCTTTTCTTGGGTCTCTCGGACTAAGCACGATCTTTTACGTAACCAGTTTCTCTATACTTGGTTATTAGTCTATAAATAAAACGGCGATCATAGCCCAACTTACGGCTGATCGGACGGTTAGACATGTCAGTGACTTCCACCTATAATTCGCTAGCTTTGTCCTATCGATTATTTTTCTGCGAGCATTAGTCGTTAATGCACACTCTAAAATGAATATGGTGTGAGAATGACGAAGCGATTTGAGATTTTATGCACAAAACTGACTTGGGAGAATGCAAACTGACATTTTGACAACACTCATCATGCCTAGTCATGGTATTGTTGTGAGCTTACTTGTTACATAGGCTTCACAATTTGTGGCCTAAAAGTATGCCTAGTAATGACTCATGTATATTAACACTAATATATGTCATGCATTGTAAATTCATATATCCCGCTCAAAAACGTATAAGGTGGGGGCTTAACATTTTCCCTAGGTATATATAAAAAGACCAACAAGTCTGTTTATATCTCTATGTGCGTTCAGTACGCGGTTCGAGAGTGATATCTGGATACGGGATCTGTTGCCTTATCCTCACCTGCCAACGACTATTCTCAGAGCGTTGTCGTGACCCGACGGCTTTTTTCGCGGGTTATAAAATACAGCACTTCCCCCTCCCCATCAACCACTTAAAATTGCCTCTCTTTAATACGTAATCGACGATCCACAATCGTAGCTAGCTGTCACGCAATCAGCTATTCTTAGCTAGTCATATCGCAACATCCCCCGCTCATCCGCAGTTGGTCGTACATGGCCCGACAATACTCTGATACACCCGGGTACTCTGATCCTCCTATCCGCTATCCCACTATAAGGATAGTTCCTGTGAATACCGCATTGCACAGCCAGATTTGGGTTTTACCATCAGTGATTCACCATTCAGAATCTTATACCATATGGCACCGATATTTACTAAGAGTTCGCTTTTAAAACTCACCATCTTGTTCGACCCTGTCTACCCACGGCGTTCTGGGTAGCCCTTGCGGTGTGGTATTGTACAGACTCCTTCCCTCTGGCGTGACTGCGTGTTCAGGCGCTGTTTGGATGGTCTCTATGACGCGTAGCTCTCCTCTCTCTCGTCATCATCTCACGGTCAATAATCAACTATCACAGAATCATGGGTTTATGAATGAAGTGTGCGACATATGATGGACTTTTGAACTAGCGGAGTGAATAGGCTAGCACTGTAAAGGGTCGCGAATGGCCCACACAACGATTACCATGGTAATCAGCTTATCTCCAACTGTCATCCCAGACTGATTACCGTGTCAACGCCACGAGGGTAAACGCCTTAATGCGACCCGTACAATGATAATGCAATAGTGTATTTATTTACCACCACAATGTGAGCCATAAATTCATTATATTAGCAACGTCGGTTCGCAATGAATATATATCTTATCAGTTTATTGTAGATTTGTATCCAATGCTTAATCGAGGTTTAAATGTTTCCCCATTCGAGCAGGTCGTTATTGTCGACTTCTATGTGTGTATGACCGACGCGGTAATATTCGAAGTCGTGAACGCTCGGCTGTTATCGATAATATATCAGATATGAAATCTAATTTGGTTGCCGACAAAACTAGACGCACACACGACGACCCGGACTTGTTGATTTACCACCTGCTGAGACGATGGTGCACTCTTAGGTATTCCAGAATTGCTAAGAACTGAGCAGACTGACCGAGGGAACGAGACACAACTTTAGACGCCAAGATGGCCGGATGGTCGTGTCGAGAATAACTTCCGGGATGGTGACCGACATCTTCTTTTTGCGTGAGTCTTGAATTATGAAATTGAAATGAAATGAAATTTGATTGATTTATAGTGCCGTTTTAACACATAGCTATCATAAACACTTTACAAATTTACTTAAAAACGATGTCTAAAATACATTTTAAGGATCCCGTGAAAGGAAACATAATTAATTGAAGATTATATGAAACGTATACAGTATTTTAACAAGAACATGACAAATATAATCACAGTGTCAAACATAATACTCGTCGTATAAAACAATGTCTATCACGAGAGACTAAAAACACAGATAAAAAATACGTATTGTTACATTATAAGATAGACCTGGAGAAATACTTAGATGAGACAATCACACAGGATTAATTAACTACATTATGAAATAAAACAGAACAGAAAAAATGATAAGACAATAACATACAGTTACATTTTACGATAAACAACGGAGAATACAACAGATAAGATAATTACTTAGAGTTACATTAGTACCATAAAGGTATAGATATAACGAGGCAATTGGATTATGCATGATAAATATGATATAACAACCTAGCAACCTAGCAAAAAGTAGTGAACAGGAAAGTTTTTAGTTTGGCATTAAAAGTATTTATCTCTGTGCATTGTCGGATGTGTCATGGTAGAAGATTAAAGAGAATGGGCGAGGCAACGGCGAAGGTCCGCTCCCCAAAGTTGCCCCTTTTGGAATGTGGTGCAGTGAGAGTGAGTGTTTGACTTTGTTTGGTGAATCTACCGCTGTGTCTTACGGATATTAAGGATGCAAGATAAGATGGTGCAGTGTTGGTCAGACACTTAAATGTCAAAAGCAAAACTTTGGAAGCAATACGCTGTGGCTCAGGCAGCCAGTGTAGGGACCTTAAAATTGGTGTGATGTATTCCCTTCTTGCTGTTGTAGTAAGAAGACGAGCACAGCCATTTTGTAGTTTTTGAAGTCTACTTATGTGAAATTTTAGCAAGTTAATGTAGAGAGAATTAGCCTACAATTGTCTAATTTACTAGTGAAGGCATGGAACAGAGTCTCACATAGGGTCTAAGTATTTCGAAATGTAACGGATATTTCTAAGCTGAATATAAGAACATAATTAGTGAAGTAACGGAGCCCCGCTGGCGAAGCGTGGTTTAGGCTTGACGAAAAAAAAGAGTATAAACCGACGTCCAAAGAGAATAGATTTCAATGGATATGGTAAAATTTGATACAAAATACTCAGGTTTGAGACGATGTCGATATAATATCGAAATAACGACAAACAAACGTGACTGTTGTAGAGCAAACGAGATAAGGACCGACACAAGCTTTTGTTCACAGCCACGTCCAGGTGTAACGAGACATCCATCATAGTCTTTACACCTGGCGATGTCGACATATATACGAAAACTCGCTGTTGATATTTATCTTCGCCAGTCCATATGTCACTTTTCACGTTTCACGATATAACACCGCAATGCACGTATCTATATAAAACTGTTTCGTATCTAAAGCGACGGTTTCGTATCTCAAAGCGACGCGATGAAATAAGTGAGGTCATAGAGAATTAGCCAATTCGTTAGTCAGTTATATTTTACAATACCCATCCCGTGTGATCTATTTCGTTAGTTAATCATGTTATATAATACCTATCCCGTGTGATACACCGGCGCGCGTAATGCAGTGGCCAGAAGCACGTGGAACGAGCAAAATTATTGCCATTTAGTATTGAGAACGGTTTGTATTGAGGTAAGCAATGTCGTTTGTGCGACTGGGAATTAGTACCTTGGATCAAGCGCCACGCTCACCTTGGAGGTACCAATTATCTTTATACTACCGTGTGCTATTTCTCTCTGCAAAGGTGAGAAGGCGGATGATCTACTTCCTCAGCTCACAGGGGATGTCGTCAATTTTTTACATTGGGCAATGTCCCAGTTGTTTGTGATTTCAGTGCTAGAACTATCGTGTCACGTGACTACATACAATGTGAGAGTTAGAACCTTCTGTACCTATATGTGTACCTTCTGTGATGTATGTAATTGGAATGCGATTGGTACTTTAGATAGAACTAAAAGTGACAAGGTAGTGAATACGGTTGGCACGCGATTATTAGGGCTAGGTCGATTCACTAACAGTTGTTATAATGTAATACAACTGACGACGGAGAGCCGAGGAGGTAGACCATTGGCGTTGTCACTTCACGGAGAAAAAATAGCACACACCTATATAAAGATCTTCGGTATAGGCGATGCTCTTACTGACATTTAGCCATAAAATATCACTGAGAATTTTTCACGAATGCCACAATACGTTTTAAGCGGTACCTACAATACCCAACTAAACCAACACTGTTGTCGTTTAGCACTAGAATGGCGTTTTCTAAACGAATGGAGTTAATAACACCCTGGAACATATAGTGACAAAGAGCTGTTTGTGTACGACTCTTGAACACAAAATACTGACTGTCCGGAACGTCCGGCTGCTTTAACTTAGATTGTAGGCTGTCATTGATGTTCCAAGATGCTGAAGTTAGGCGATCATTGTGTGGTATGCCCCTACACATTTGGTTCCTCCATCACAGGACGATCGTTCATTACGAGCCTAGCTAGATAGCCTATCAACGCACATATGCCAAGATTACTGGCGGTAGACCGTTCGCCCCAGGTTCCTCTCGCACCAGACGATGTATACAATGGGGCATCGTTGACGACTACGACTACGCGATGTCGATGTCGATGATACGTCGTTTACTCGCCAAGTCAGCGTGTTCCTGTCGTTTTTCAAAATCAACTAATTTTGTTATAAACTGATTCAGCTCTTTCCGCATTCGTTTGATCGTTCCATCGACTCAAGTATACTGTCCACTCAAGTATGGACCGTGTTCCAAAGTAATCGTTGTATAGCCCATTCCAAAACCCTTTACAAAGCGGAAAACACGACAAACGGATTCGCTTGAGTTACAACAGGTAGAAGAAACACCGTTACAGAAAGAAACCAATGGATTCTGCGGTTGACATTTGCCCATGCAGGCCACTTCACATGCATTCAGCCAGCCTGCCGATGTCGCGCACTCTCCTAAGTCAGTGATACTTGATGATATATTTTTATTTTTGTTTGATTTGAAGTTGATTGACGATTCATTACATGACGAGGTACACGGAGGTTGTGGGGCGGGGTAAGTTCCGGGGAGACTGCCCAGAGACCAACCTCCAGTATCCCAATTATTGTACATATGCACGGCCGATCGGGTGGATTCGGGCATCTACATAGTTGGGTTATGTGCTTTTCATCAAAAGTACTCACTATATTCTTCCATCTCGATCAAAAAGTTTAATAGCGTCTGATATTATAAGGATGAGAAATATCACGATATTTATGTCGAAGGTAATTCCCCTATTTTAATCGATTACATCATTCGATTGAAATCTCCGAAATGTCGCCTATCGCTTTGAAAAACTATTCGATTTTTCATAGTCGTGTGAATTAGTAGTAAAGACCGACACTCTGTCAACTAATCACTAAAATCGCGTTTGCTCGTACTTTTTACCTGACTTTGTAACGCGCCGCAATTAATTTCACTATTTTTATAAATATGACAACTTATTTTCGAGTGGCGAGATAAAAACGTTGACGCTGCGGTCTGTTGCGTCTTATACTGACTAGAGTCTGGGTGTGTACGGTGTGTCACTGCTTGCATATTGAGTGAAACATCGCGGCCTGGTACGTTACACCTAGCGTTAAAACGGCGTATCTCTTCCCTAAAGCCTCGAGCGCATAGTAAACGCTCGATTAGAGTCGAATTCATTGCCAATAGCGGAATATAATAGACAGAATACAGACGAAAATCACGCTCGCTCTGGGCATTTTTGCGGGCAGTAACGACAAAATATTCACGGTATTTCGTATATTGGGGGCTTACCTATAAAATAGTCGAGTACTCCCGGGCCTGCTTGGCATCAATAATTATTAGAGATAATGGTGTATTTCGCGAACAATTGGGTTGCTATTTATGTGTGTGTTGCCCACTGATATATTAGAGATTTTTATTGATTTGGAGGGGGCATGGCTGCACCCACATCCAAATTTAATTTATGTGCGTGCTTTTGAGTAGTGTACAGTATTTATTGATGAAAAGTGTGTTAGACAGCAATGCTATTAGTGCACTTCCAATCAAATATATATCATTTTATTTCATTTCCAAGAAAATATCCAAAAATATGGGGCCGTACTACCGTGATATCTTGGGAAGTTTTTAGTATTGTATGCATTACAATGATATTAATGCGCTTATAGGGTTGTATGTATTTATAGGCTGATCACCGAAGTAATCGTTGTCATAAGCCATCATAAGCCCTTTACAATGCTAGCCTGTTAATGTGGTTAACACGACAATCTGATTAGCTTCACTTATATGGGGTGGGGGAAAAATACCTAGTGTGAAAAACCTCCCGAGTCTGGGCGGACAATTGACCTTTTTCCATTCACGCCACTGGTTCCAAATGTCTACATATGAACTACATATGTC
>WURV02163763.1:0-15251 GCA_011762755.2 Epimenia babai
ATTACGTACCCACTTTTGTAATGAGATATTATATTACTATAAACGTCGCATATATGGGTGTAGGCAAGTACGCACATGTTTTAATAAGGCTCTAAGGACAATGATGAGATGCATTGATTCTGGTAAAAGTACAGCGGGAAATAGAAACTTTGGAGGTGTTGATTGTAAATACAAACAGATCGTGGTAGACATCGCCCACACCCACCTCACATGATGATACGTACCTCTGTGATATCATCTCTAACACTCTCCGCGAGTTGATATCCATTTCTTCGCATTAATGTCTGTATATGATGAGGGAGATAAAAAAATTATAACATACCCGTGTAGTGTGCTGCCTGTAGCGTCTAGGTAGCCCTCGTGGTGTGGTTACGTGGTGTGGTTACATAAGGGCTTCTTCCCTTTGACATTGATGCGTATCAGATGATCTCTAGGATGTGACCTATCTGTTATCTCATCTCTGCATTGTAAATATTCATAAGCACCATAAGATTCAGCGAGTCTGTGACATAATGGCAGAAGGTATTGATTCCAAGGATATTTGGAAGTAATGCTGTTCGTAAACATGTAAACTGCGAACAAGGGTCAGCTATGTGGCAGAATTCAGTTGGGTTTCGCCACCATAAAAAATAAGGCTAATTAATCCGTCCTCGTCGTGTCAACCAAAGCATAGCTACATACGTTAACTGTGTAGAGAGCCAGTGATAGCCTAGAAAATGAATGGGGTGACAGTCAAAGCCGTACAAGTCTCGGCCAGCAAGTGTAGTGACGTTACTACAAATAGCCCTATTACCAAACCAGCGTACAAACAGCTTCCAGGCCACATACGGGAGCTGATTCATTGTGTAAACAATCAACCGTCTGATGACACGCACCATTCACACGACGTCTCGTGTTAAATAAGTAACCTTTATACAAGTAAACATCTGAACAGCCCCACAGCGTATCAGTGACATTTGTAAAAAAGAAAACGGTCACCTGGAGGTAGCCTTACATTGAACTTCAATTGATCACTGCCCACAGCTGGAATATACCACAGGGACTTACTGCTTGTCGTTCATTATCCAGGTTAGCGATCGGCTTACATGCCTCTTACTCCCATCTCGAATGCTACTGAAACCTTTTAGATTTTAAATTATAGTAAAGTCTGACATTTGCAGTCAAATCTGACATTTACAGTAAAGACTGACATTTACATATGGCTCGGGCAGCGTTTAATAACTGTTTACAAACTTTACATGGAGGAGGGTGGATCTGAGTACCACCGAGCATCCACTCATTTTACATCCTCAGTATCTCCGTAAATAAATTTCAATTGTGTTTACTCATGATTACCTCAATCTAACCAATCGAGAATAAGCACCATACCCAAAAATACAAGGACATTATAACTAATGGCGGCGATTTGAATCCTCCGTTAATTCATCGGCTAGCACTCAAATGACATATCATTTTATAGTGAATCATCATAGATCATTTAACAATAGAACATGTTCTATCGTAGGCATGCGATAACTGCAGCCTTCTTTCATAAGTGCAGCTTACAACGTCATTTATTGTGCGAGATTCGCCCCTCATGTCCCGATTACCCTAAAACTCAGCCTGTTTTAAAATCTAGATTATAGATTCGAGCTTAACTGAGGCTTTTTTTCTTTGTGTACATTATAGAGATTATTGATGAAAGAGTCTATGGCCTGCAATCTTTGGACCTTCCTCAATGTTGCTGATATGGGCCTCATGTCCCGACTACTCTAAAAATCAGCCTGTTCTAAAATCTAGATTATAGATTAGAGCTTAAGTGAGCCTATTTTCCTTGGTTTACATTATAAAGAGAGATTATTGATGAAAGAGTCTATGGCCTGCAATCTTTGGACCTTCATCAATGTTGCTCTTGGCAGGATACCTTTGGCCTTGCCTGTGCTATAGTTTCTTGTAGACGTTATTGATGAACAATGGTACTTCTTAATTCGGATAATTCTTGCATAACCAATGCTTCAGTATTAATGTAGACTTTGTGAATTTAGTTATATATGCCGTGCAGTGGTGGTAGTTATCAGATGTCACCAAATAACATGGATTACAGAAGCAGAATCTCATGAAGAACAACACAACTTCCTTGAGATAACGTAGGCCAATGTCATATAGATCGTGATCTATAGTCTATACTCAATAGCTGTTGACAGGTAACCATTTCTTATAACATGGATAAATTTATTATTGTTGCGTCATTTATGACATCTGTCAATAGCTGTAACAATTTCAAAAGAAGTAATTTTCAACCTTTTCTGGTAGTGACCCAAAATCTGCAACCTGAAACAAAAATCAGGTTCTTCACCAAAAAAATTTTAAAATTTTGTAGTTTTATGGTGCAATAGAAACCCAAACTATTAACTCAGTAATCCGAAGTAATAACTTGAAGACCCAAACTAATAATTCAGTAACCAAACGTAATAACTCAGTAACCCAAAGTAATGACTCACAGACCCAAAGTAATAATTCAGTAATCCAAAGTAATGACTCACAGACCCAAAGTAATAATTCAATAATCCAAAGTAATGACTCAGAGACCCAAAGTAATAATTCAGTAATCCAAAGTAATGACTCATAGACCCAGAGGATTAACTCAGTGACCCAAAGTACATGCTTGTCTACTAATGATTCGGCTGACTCAGTTTAACTAAAAGCGTTACTGAGCATACCATTAAGCATTGGATTAAGTCTACAGGTGACAGCCACGCTGGCGCTTATGAGATATGAAAGGGTTGGATCGATCAAATCATGCATGTTATCTAAACCTTAACTACTCTCTCCTGCCTGTCAGATATTAATGACAAAATTTTGTAAAGCAGGCATGAGCGAGTTAATAAGCCCAAGGTTATATTTCTGTATAATTAGTGATTAAAAAGGTCTCCGGGTCATGAAATAAGCATTGAGTTTGATATACTGCAATGGGTTAGCATTAACTCATAGTCTAGGCCATTGTGGGCCCTTAACAAATTTGGCCTGGCCAGGACTGTAGTTAATACGATATTATATATAAGTCTGAATATGGTTAGCGACTGTTATTTTGGTGGATAAACCATCATAGTGTAAAACCACAGAAGATGAAGGGACATCCCGTAAGGTGGCAGTCATTGATATTTACGACCATCATCCATTTTTATGTCCATCATTCATGTTTATAGCCATCATTTCTGTATATAGTTATCGTCCATATTTATAGCAATTATCAACGTTTATGGCAATCATCCATGCTCATGGCAATCATCAACATTTATGGCAATCACCCATGCTCATTGCAATCATTCGTGTTTATAGCTATCATGCATGTTTATTGCCATCATCCATGTTTGTTGGCAATCGTACGTATTTTGCATACGATGCAATTATGCATCATTATGGACGTGGCATACATAGCCTGGTACGAGTGTAGTATTGCAGGAAACCGACCAAATCCAATCAACCAAATAAATAAACACAGTTTCAGCACAGACAGTTTTTCTCACAATGTAACATCTTGCGCAAGATAACATTCCTTCTGACAACGACCATTGAGAGATGCTGTTATCGCTGACAGTATGCCAAGAATATATTCGGACGTATCTACTCCTAGTACATTCATCCATCATTTTATCCACTCCCAGTCTAGCGGCAGCAATTATTCGCGGTCACGTCCCAGATCACTCGTCTGCCAGAGATGTTCCGGCAAGATTTAGCGCCTCGGTTGATGAATAAATTTCCACGCTCGAACAATATCGCGAATATTGATTTTCCGAGAAATATCGCGGCGACGTATTAGTTTCGGAGAATCCGACTATTACACTGAGAGTATCTCTCAGCGTGTATGAGAATGTGGGTCAACAGACTGCCCTCCACCGAGGTATACAATTACATATACACACATAACAGACACGTTATTTGCATAAATATCAAATAAAACTATGTAAATGACTATAGTTTTACATATTACATTATTCATACCACAATGTAGAAGCTGCCTAATTTGCATTTTGAGACAGAATATGTCTAGCTTAATTGATAACTCTGAATGGATATACAAGAGAAATCGATCTTGTAGCTAAGTTGGTGCAAACCCAGATGTGTAACAGGTCATTGTGAGGGCATGAGATCACACCTCCCCATTATCCAATTTCAAACGTAGATAACCACCTAAACGTCCAGTGTCTACAATACATCTCCACCTAAACCCTAGTCCAGTGTCTACAATACATCTCCACCTAAACCCTAGTCCAGGGGTCTACAATACATCTCCACCTAAACCCTAGTCTAGGGGTCTACAATACATAACCACCATAAACCATAATCCAGTGTCTACAATATATCTCCACCTAAACCATAGTCCAGTATTTACAATACAGCCCCATCTAAACTGTAGTCCAAGGTGTACAATAGATCCACACATAAACCATAGTCAGGTGTTTACAAAACAGCCCCCATCTAAACTGTAGTCCAGTGTCTGCAATGTTTCTCCACGCAAACCTTACTCAAGTGTCTTCTCCTGTATCTTCAATACAACCTCCATGTACAGCAGTCTTGTGTCTTTGATACGCTCTCATCTACAGCATGGTCCAATGTCTTCAATACAGCTCCCATCTCTGGCAAAGTCCGGTATCTTTGATATGCCCCCATTTATAGCATAGTCCATGTCTTCTACATGGCACCCACCTACAGCATAATCCAGTGTCTTCAATACAGGAAATATCCAAGAGTTAAAAGGCAATCTCAATGCTCTTCAGCATTGGTGGAACTGGTTGAATACCTTACACTGAGTACCAAAGCTTCCGATATAACGTCGATAATAAATGTGGTCTGTAAAACAGGAAAACTCATCAAACCTGAAACGCAACATTCTCAGCATACTGGGATGGCCAGTGAAGAACACGTTCTATCACATCGTAGAGATAAAAAAACGTGACCTAACCAATTTAATGAGTGTTAGGTAATCGTGATTTACATTAGGAAATAAAACACGCAAGTCTCAGATAGATATGACGAGCGATTATTGCCAGAGTTACCAATACATGAACATAGTACATATCGGTCTCTACGGTATTTCTGTAACAGTAAAAAATGTTCATGGCAAAGAGCATATTTCATTCGTTTGTCAAGCATGGAGAAGCTATACCTGAATATTTTTCGAACTGATGATTCGAGGGAGTTGGTACATTCATCATTCTCACACGAATGAGGCAATGCATTCTTATCATACAAAAAAGAAAATTTGTTCCTCAATAGCAAAGAAGCAACTAATCGCTGTCACATGAAAGAGGCAATTCCTTCTTATAGTATACAAGAGGCAATTGATTCCTAACATAAGAAAAATAACAACTCGTTCCTCTCATTACATGGAAGAGGTAGTTCATTCTTGTTACATGGAATGGGCAATTAATCCTCCTTATATAGCAAAGGCACTCCAGTCACAAGACAAGAACAATTGTCTCATTTAAAGAAGGCAACTCATTTCTCTCACCTGAAAAAGGCAATTAATCTCTCTCACATAGAACAGGCAATTCACTCATCTCATACAAAAAAGGCAACCTATTTATATAAGAGGCAATTATTTCCTAGCACAAGTCAGATGCGCCTCAACTCCCATGCTCTATATAATTCTGAGGATGTGCTGCACTACACTAGCTGAATTGCCTTTTTCTTACCAGAAAATGCAAGTGAAAATCCTACGTACATCAAGTGAATAGAAATTGGCCAGTTGATATGTCACAAATAAGCTACATATGCACTAGTCACTAACTTATACAGTAATGTCTGAAGAATATTTTTCATAGGTAAGACTATATTCAGAAACTAGAACAACCCATCGATAATAAACACATCAACGTACCTCAGTAATTAAATGGAATTTTATTAATTTCTAGTGCCCTTTTAACACATGGCTATAAAACACACAAGTGCTTAGTAGATGTAATATGGGTGCCTAAATACACAGAAGCGAGTCTTTGTATATCGGTTGGTTATGCAACAGATCGATCGTTTGAGAGTCAAAGGGTTCCGGGCGCAGAGCAGGCAATGATCTTTTATTGTGTAACCCTTCGCTACTACTCATTCATCTTAAAAAAGACTTGACACTTGTCTGATAATGACTGTTCCTGATGATATCAACTATCAAGGATAAATAACGAGTCTCACTGACCACCGGGCTGATAAGACGCTCAACATGCACAGCCGGCTAACAAACCACCACCCCTGTGGCGATAGAGACAAACTCTTAAATAATATATCACCTATAACAGGTTGCCACTATAAGCTATCACATTGGGGGAATACATTTAATCTGTCAAAGATTCAAATGAAGGTGGCAGGGAGAGGCCATTGCAATCTTCATTCTCAGGTAGATATCATTACCTTCATTCTCAGGTAGATATCATAACCTTCATTATCAGGTAGATATAGTTACCTTCATTCTCAGGTAGATATCAATACCTTCATTCTCAAGTAAATATCATTACCTTCATTCTCAGGTAGATACCATCAACAAAATAACACCTGAAATCAGACTACTTACATGTATACAGAACATAAAGGGCATCACAGCTGTAATAACTAGAACTATCCTTGTGTTGTTATTCCGTCATGGTTCCATACTCAACCCATCAAGTATTAATTGCCCTCTTCCTCACTGTGAGTAGGTAATTTTTTTGTACACCCAACAATTAACTCCATCTGTGAGCTTAAAATACTTCCTAAATCGATTAATCTGAAGAAGACATATGCTAATGTTCATTCATCACGTAATTTTCCCACTTACTTGAAGACGTTAACTCACCCACTGATGTGGCAGACTGCTTCACTGGACATGTATTTAGGGAGCATGTTTCCGGGTTCAAGGGAACGGTGAACAGCTCATAAGTCAATATATCTATACATTTGTATATATAATATAGTTTGATAAAATAATATTTAATCTTTTCTTCGGGTTTTCTTGAAGCACCATTCTTTATTTTATTAGATATCTGTTAATAGTCAATATCGATTGGTTCACTCAAATGTCATTCATTTAACATTGAGATTTAAAAAATTTTTTGACTACGTAAAATGTGACTATGGGCGTCTATTATATGCCAGGATGGCAAGTGGTGTTGTATGCCTACAAAATAGGCAATAATAGTGGCATAAGACATATTATATAGCATTGATGTTGAACTCAAATGATAATAATCATTATTAGGTGAAAAGGGCATCTGCAAAAGTAGCCACACGAAATAGGAAATGCTTAATCAAAATTCATGACATTTCACTAGTCATTCCAAGGTATAATGTGCATTGGTCATGGCAATAATTCTTTGAATACTATTTTCTAGCAGTACTGAAATTAATTAGAGAAGAGAGAGGGACGGGGGATGGAGGTAATTGCATTTGCACTCCCCCCCTCCATGTCCTAATGGAATAGTATATTAGCAACAGGCAATTTCCCTTGTGCAAGTCGCGCAGAGATTAAGGAAAGATTGATTGGAGAAATCATTTAAATCATCAGGGTCATCACTCATCGTGAGATAACTCTGATGTTGTTAACAATCCCTGTTTGTGATCAATAATGTCTTCATTTCTTGTCAACGAGGTGTTCATTACTGTAGAGCAACTTGAGCAATGAAATCTGAATCGATTAAAACGAAACTACAATTTTGCGATACATTAGATTTGTGATAGTATTTCGTTGTTAGTATAACTGTATGGTACCGATTGGGTGTCTATGACAATTGCAACTGAGGGACAGGGGTTAAAATGGAACTGAAAGAATGGAAGTTAAGTGACAGTCCTCAACGCCAATTGAGTAAAATTGTCGACCTACAGCAGTATGCCTCAACCTTTTTGCATTTTGGCAGGGTCTCATCAAACCTGAATCAATATGCCCAGAAACGCCCAGAAAATTTATTGTCCAGCATGTACACAGGAACGATGTATGTATATACAATGCCTTACTCTATTCCGTGTATTGGGAAAACAAAATATATCTTTTACTGGACCCTTAAGAAAAATGTGTAAAGTAAAACTATACAGAAATAAAACCTTAAAAAAATTGAAAATAGCTATAGAGGCGAGAACTTATATAAGGTTATCATTATAAGGCATCAAACGTTATATAATTAAGATTAAAGTTTTACTTATATGACTTTCTTCATCGTTTCTTCAACCCATAAAAGTATTTTGAGAAAACATGTTTGGTGTAGAAGTCGACGTAAGATTTCAATGGCAAATACTGGAGGTAAAAATTCGCCTTATACGGCGGTGTATGCATGTTATCTGTTGTAAATTTCTGCAGTCTAAACTGGTGGAATGGATAGTGAGGCCAAATGTAATTACCAGACAGACAAATCTAGGCAGATAATTATACAGTATCAGTGAAGCAAAGAGAATGGCGAGATAGATGAGAGAGAGTATTAACTGTCGCGTGACTGAGGGGAGCCGCTAGAGTGGAGAGGGTAGAGCCAAGATCCGGTAAGGCGTAATGAGACGACAGTGTCAATACACGACCTTGTGCGATGTTTAATTGAGTGCGACTTGCGGGATGATTAGGTTGAAAGATTTAACTAGACTCTAATTGTCACTGTGTATTCTGAAAAAATCCCCTTAGAGACCGCTTGATTCTACTTATTTAGCTGATTAAACTAAAAATTTAGTATTCAAAACTTATTTCCAGTAGTAAAATAATGTAAATAAGCTATCTAGGAAGACGTTTTACGATTTACTAGGAAATTCTAGTACTATATTATTATATAATATTATTTCAGACACTTCAGGCAGTCCTAAGACCAAATACTGCTTTTACGTCCATTATAAGATTTATTATTTCATCTTACATCCGAGTGATCTAGTACATATCGGCAGTAGATATCTCGACTAAGTTAATTTGTGCACCCGTGAAGAATCTTATAGACCAGAAAGGCGGCGCATATTTCCATCTTATCTCCGAGCTCGCTCGCGTGTCACGCAATAACTCTGTGGCAGCAACGAGTAATGACAATGAACACATCCGTTTATTAGCGTGATTGTGACGGAGGCGGTGGCAGGGTACGTATTGATCCGTCGCCCGGAGGATCCCAGTGATGTACTCTCTGGGGCGGCGAGAAAGAGAGAGAGAGAGACGCTCGGATGATACAATGCATTCGTCACACTTATGGCACCATTATAACGTAGCCGTCTATCTCAGTGTAATTCTCCATCCGCCCTAACGATGACGCCGCGCGATCCCTACGCTAATTGTGCAATAATAAATGTTCTGCCGTTGTTGTGGGGTACAAACTCTCATATATTTATGTATCTATGTTTTTTTATTTTAGAATCGAGGGGATGTACTACAGATATATGCGAAAATGGCTCTTCTGTTTGATATTTCATGACTCACTGAGCTATACAACATGAAAATAGTAATTAACTATGAAACAAAATTACGAGCCAGATACATTCAAAACAAAACCTGCCTACAGATATAGTAGTGATTTTAGTAGCTTTCATAATCACTCATCATTATAAGGCAGAAAGTATTTACATCAAAATGCAAAATTCGGAGGATATTACCTATCATTCCTTATATGGTGATAGCCCGAATGAATCTGAAAAAGATCAACCCAAGAATATCAGCCAAATGGCATAGCTCTGCACCGAGTAAGTTTTGAGAACAAAGTTTTTAATTTTTTGGAGAGAAATGCATAGAAAAACCTACACCTATGACGGGACGCGAACCCACAAGCTCCAGACAACCGGTCTGGTGTTCTACTAACTGCACTATACGGGCAAGCTTTCTCCTGTACATTTGGTTATTTAACACCGTTTTTTGAGAACCACTGATATTCAAAGTCCACATATCATAGCAGCGATATACACAGATATCTATAAAAACCATGATGGATCATTTCTCTCCAGAAGCTTAAAGCTTTAGAATGGGTGGACAGATGGACGAACCTACCTTCTCTAATTACTTGTTAACCATCATTCGGCAACCGGCATGAACAGTACAAAAATGCTAAACTAGCAGTTTTGGAGTTAGTCAGATAGATATGATGAAGTAACAAGTACGATTAATAATAAAGATAATTATATTAAATTCTATATCAATTCTGCACTATATGTCAGATGTAGACAATGGTTTATACCATTATAAAAATGTCCAGTACTTTGTTACAGTGTATGAAATATTATATGCTACGGTGGCCTTAATGGATTTTCAGGTACACACGCACTCTACTCTGGTTTGGTTTGTATCGTGCATGGTAGGTGGTCTACCAGAATAAATGAAGCAGCATTATTAGATAAAATGTTACCTTGCCATGGGTTTATTATTGAATCTGAATAGCAATGGGGAGGGAGTTGATGGATGAGGTGTGTGTAGCTATAGCCCGGGTAGTTATAGTGACTGATCATGTACCAGCTAGAGCTAATGGATAATGTTAGGCTGGAGAGATGCTGGATAGATGCTGGACAGTGCTGACTCATGGAATAAGTGGAATATAGAGATCTGCGTGCCAAGAATTAATTTCTATATATTTTGGTATTTGTTTATTCAATAAAACATAATATGTATTGCATCTGCCTAAATAAATATAAAAATATATACCGTGGGCATAATATAAGCCACAAAAAATACGCACAATAACGAAGAGAATATATATACACCCTACACAGTAACTAATCAATTGGTATGTATATTATTTAAAAGATTGCGCTTGATTTTGTTGAAAAAAGCCACAAAAAATTCAGAGACTTGTAGTTTTATGGCCCCTGAAGGATGGCATTAAATTTTAATATATTTTCTTATCAATATTTGTTCACTTACCGTAGATATTATGCCATTAAAAAAGTTTGATCTAACATGTTTGTATGAATAAATATACTTACAGACCTACACGATATACATACTCCGGTATCATAAATACATTTTTCATATAGTTGTATTTATAACAAACGAGAGGCTCAAGAGGCCAGAGGCCTCAAGACGCTCACCTGAAAAAAGAGTAAAACATAAAACAAGAGGCCAAGGAGGCCATTTAGATATTACAACGAGAAGACAAGGAGACTGCTTGACATCAAAAACCAGAGGCCAAAGGGATCTGAAAAATTAAGATACTGAAACAAGAAAATACAGAGTTGTGGATAAACCTTGGCTGAAATCGCCTCTAATTGCCCAAATAGAGATGACCTAAACAAATCTGAATGAGACCTACACAGACAATACCTGCATAATGGCAGACCTTTGCAATGAGCGAACATGGAGATAAAGATTTTCAAATAAAAAAGTTGATATAAATTAGCCCACTTTGCTCCCAGATGAGGTGCTGAACAAATCTGAAAGATACTAACCCAAGGACAATATTTACCGAATTGGCAGACCTCCGGAATGAAGAGTTCTCGAGAAAAATTTTTTAAAATAAAAATGTAAATATGGACACAAGTTACCTCCCCTCACTGCCATGACTATATGATAACCAAATCTAGAGGAGACCAACCCAAGGACAATATTTGCCTTCAATAAGCGGTTCTTGATGAGATAATTACAAAAAAATACAAACGTCGGCAGAAGTTACACCCCCCCCCCAGCTACGATGACAATACCATGAACAAATCTAGAGGATACCAACCCAAGGACAATATCTGCCGAATAGCAGACCTCTGTGGTAAGCGGTTCTGCAAAAGATTTTTTTAAGAAAAAATACAATCAGCCGAAGTTACCTCCCCTAGCAGCAATGACGATACCATGAACAAATCTAGATTAGAACAACCCAAGGACAATATTTGCCAAATGGCAGACATTTGCAATGAGTGGTTCTTGAGAAGTTTTTGAAGAAAATCTTAACATCGGACGGATTGATGGACTGATGACGGACGAACTCCGATCAGAAAAGTTCACCGAGCATAAGCTCGGGTGAGCTACAAAGATAATATATTTTTGAGATTCACAAATTATTATCAATTATTAGGATATAATACATCATTGCAATAAATTAAATATAACACTTTATTAGAGAAAATGTAAGCCTTTATATGTAAACTAATTCTTTAATTATTAACCTAAAAAAACACAGTAGAAAGACTACCTTCAATAATACCATTTGTGAGAGTCCATTAAAATCGACCAAAATGAGACAAATACCGCACTTCTCCACAGCACCAATGCTTTAGGTGGCTGGCGTACACGAAGACTACAGAACCATTACTTTATATTCTACATTGTACTGTGACAAGATATAGCAAGATGACTCTAGACACAGCATTTACTATATCAGCTATACCATCAAGTATTGGCGCATTAATTAACCAGACCTTCTATTTGTACAATGCACCTGCTGGTCGGTACACATACTGCAGACACCCTCAAACTCCTTCCCCCCTCCCCGTCCCTTACCATATATGATCGATTAAATGTGTGTAAGGTACACGTATCTACAGAGATGTTGTATCAGGATTGTTTCATCTCATCGTCGAAGTAATACTGTGTTTACCTACATTAGATTTTCATTAGCTGTTTTTTGTGGCCATATTGTACCGGATGTTGTGATGATCAATGTGAATCGCACGGTGTAATCAACATAAACAACTACCAGATTTATGGATCAATAGGTATCAGCTAAAACTGGCCATCACATACCTGTCACGACGGAGGCTTTTCCAATCATTTATGTGTTTCTACACATAATATACCTGCCTACATACTACTGATAGGTAGTGCCTAGTGTACAGTGAATCTGCAGACATACATTCACGCCCACATACACACACATACACACACATTGCACCCCTACCTTAGATGCACCCACTCGCACCCACACAGCCATATTGCACCACTCCTGAGACCTGTGTGATTCAAATCAAACACACTGAAGAAATTTTTTCAATACCATCTTACATACATTATATGTGTTGCACACATTGATATACGTTTATATACGTTTATATACGTTATATATGCACGTATACGTAACAACAAATATCTTCATAGTTGGAATATTGGGAAATGTTTGAATGGAAGAGGGATATTGTTAATATTTCATGAGTGTATACTGATTGCCAGGTAAACAAATTATAGCTAGTGCCGCTAACAATCACGTCATGAATAGAGTGATGGGGACACTTGCTTATTGCTTGATTGATTGATTTATGAGTTTATTTATTTATGAGTTTATTTATTTATGAGTTTATTTATTTTTCTGCCACTGCGATGTGACAGTGAATTGGTAAATGACCAAATGGCTACCGTAAATGCTATTATTTGAATACGGGGTAATTACGATCCGGTAATAGCCACTGCCTGCCGTGGGTCATTAATGAGCAATCAATACATACGCGCAACAGTTGCTTTCGCGTGAGGTAACATTTCCGAGCTATGCTAGACTGGGTTTTGTTAACGCGGACTGCCCTAACTGGAATGGAATGAGCTGGTTAATAGAGCAACAGACCAACGAACCAGAGGGTGGAAGGGTCGAATCCCGCATTAGATATGAACTGTGTTTGTAAACCTAATCCCGATTGCCAGAGGTGTAGTGTTGTTGGCGCCAGTGGTGTAGTCGTTAGAAGCATTGCCTTTCATGCAAGAGGTTGCGAGTTCGAACCAGCATATACCAGGGATTTTTTCCCTGGGACATTGGTAAATATGACGAGGTGACTTTATCAGACTGACATCTAAATGATTTAATACAGAAATACAATTCTGTGACAATAGAATGCTAAGGGTTAAAGGCCGATTTCTTTATATAGTCACAATTGTTCATCATGTATAGCGGTACCTTATTGCTCTACTCGTTTCAATTAAAAAAATTAAAATCCCTCCCAGCTTAATCATTAGAAATTTCCTGCTTATTAAAATCAATGAAAACATCATAAATAAATGATGACAATTCAATAAACAATACACAATCTCTGAATGATGACCTACATGCTGTTAGCAAAGGTAAGGGACATAGACAGACTGCGGCCTGCGGGCCAAAAGTGGCCTACTGACTTTCAAAGTATGTAGCCTGCAACCTAATTAATAGAAGTTCGGTGAAGAAAGATGTTTTATTTAAATGCGATTAATGAAAATAAAAAGTCAAGAATGCATGTACCCCTATAATTAAATACTCATTACGATAAAACAAACATTAAAATCTTGGATTGAGTGTAGGTCATATAAGCAAAAATTTTTTGTGTCGTTTCGATGTTGGTTCAATAAATGGGCACACTAGACAGTGCTTACGTTTCCCGAAGACTGTATTACAATGTTTAGCATTCGTACTGTATTAGTTTCATGAAATGTTTGAACGACACTCTGAGCTAAATAAATCCCCCACTTCCTTTATTTGTACCTTCTGCATGAACACCCTACCCTGGGCTCCCATTTCCCAAGGAGTGTATTAGCACTTTTACCACTCATACTGTATTAGTTGTCATCAGGTGTGTGAACGATCACTGAGCTAAAAATCATTATCAGCAATATACAGTTGTCACTCAATTCCTGCCGCAACGGATTTCTATAGAACGCCAGGCCAGCAGCGATAATCACTTCTTAGTAAAATTTCGCTTATATTTTCACCCTGCGATGGATACAACGTAACACAAGGCATTACGATTAGATATGATACGATATTAATATATTTCAGTATATTCCATTACTGTCAACCAATTGATATTTTACTACAAGAATAAAGTAACGCTAAAATCTTGCCTTCTTCATTTTAGTTAAAAATACAAAATAAGTGCATGCACATAACCGCCTCCCTCCGTAGGTTACCCCCACAAATCTGAGTGGCCCTAAAATAGTGGATAATCTAGGGATCGCTGCATGTGAGAGATATATTAAAAATAATTGAACAAGCACCCTTCAAAGGAAAGGTGAGTCGGTGAATAAATATGAAAAAATTGACGGCGAATATATAGCATAGTATATATAGTACACCTGATATGATGTTTGGAAGTGGCCAGGTATGGTGATAAGGCACTGAGTGTATTCTCAATAAGTATCTCTATCAATCACCCCAAAAACTTAAATATAGCACACCAAGAAAAATATGACAGTATAACAATATCACTTAAAGAGAGTTCAACTAAATTAGACTGAACTTCATTAAACTAAATACAAGTGGATTGCCATTTAAGCAAGTTCTATGCGTGGAGGGAGGGGGCGAATGTCAGGGTCAGACAATCTCAGTCAGCCAATCAGTACATACAGTAGCCAATCTCTTGAGATGAATGGAAATGGAGTCAGGTGATAATTACAGGTAAACAGTTACTGTTCACTGAGTGGGAGA
>WURV02163774.1:0-25895 GCA_011762755.2 Epimenia babai
TCGCGCAATCGTAAAATCGCGCAGTCATATAATCGCGCAGTCATACAATCGCGCAATCGTAAAATCGCGCAGTCATATAATCGCGCAGTCATACAATCGCGCAGTCATATAATCGCTCAGTCATATAATCGCGCAATCGTAAAATCGCGCAGTCATATAATCGCGCAGTCATACAATCGCGCAATCGTAAAATCGCGCAGTCATACAATCGCGCAGTCATATAATCGCGCAGTCATACAATCGCGCAATCATATAATCGCGCAGTCATACAATCGCGCAGTCATATAATCGCGCAGTCATAACGCGGTAACGCAGTCATAGAAGTTTTCCTGTCCACTGAAAGAAATATAATGTAGAGAGAACTTGGATTTAAATTTGTTGCTCTGCATTTACATATTACCTTGTGCATATCTCAGTCCTTATCGCTGCCTTAATATTGTTTTTTTCTACCTTATCCGATAATATATATATATATATTTCTAGACACATATCGAAATACGCACATACGCTCACGCGCACATACTTACATACGCACATACGTTCATTGATGCACACGTATGTACATTCACAGCTCTATATGTACATACACACATACGTCCATAGGTATACATACATACACACATACGGCCATGCGTACATGTGAAAATGCAAACATGTGGACATGCGTACGTGCGTATATACAAACATGCGTACATACGTACGAAACAATATCAGTACTCAGGCATCATCATTTCTATGTCAAAAATAATTTCGTTGTTGAATTGACTTTTGATGAAAGCGGGTATCTACATGAACTATTCGGATAGCATTACTGTCACTTTGACATTATCAGCATGCCCACGTTCACCCTTTTACAAGCAGTAGGCTACACCCCAGCGAAATTGATAACTTTATTGTGTTTCCTGCTGTCCAAGCACCAATTTTAACCGTGGCGCTGTAAAACTATCTTAAGAATATAGTAATATAGTCCATATTTTTAACACACAGTTCGCTTTTCGATGGTAGGGCTGTGGTGATGAGGGAGACGAAGCTCGATGGTCTGTTACACTTGTTTCAGCGAGGACACAATTTACCAATAAGTACAGAAAGGATGTTCACAAATCGTTATATCATATACAATCTAATCGCTGACCCACTTTCCAAGTTCACTATCTCTCTGGGCTATCTGCTCCATGTCTGCCAATTGCCACACCGCGGCATGGAGGTTAAACGAAATGCACGCAGCGTAAATAAATCGCGATTTCCTTCATATGGCCCGAAGTAAGGACGTTAGCATGCCAAGCGCCTGCAATTCCCCATTATCTATAGTCATCAGCGTAATAATCAGGCTAGGATTAGTTCTATACGTAAATATCGTTGTATGATATGCCCATTACAATGGGATCTTCTGGTTCACAGGGTTCCACGGAATGGGTCTACAGAACTGACAGAAGGAACGTTTATGTGAGCAAGATGTTGGTTGCCGAGTGTTAGTTAAGTGACACCTTCTGAATGAGGCTTCGCGCTCTTGATGCATATCTTAGAAGTGTTGATGATTATCTTGGTAGTGTTGAAGATTATCTTGGTAGTGTTGAAGATTATCTTGGTAGTGTTGAAGATTATCTTGGTAGTGTTGAAGATTATCTTAGTAGTGTTGGAGAGTATCTTAGTAGTGTTGAAGATTATCTTAGAAGTGTTGAAGATTATCTTGGTAGTGTTGAAGATTATCTTGGTAGTGTTGAAGATTGTCTTAGTAGTGTAGGAGAGTATCTTAGTAGTGTTCAAGATTATCTTAGTAGTGTTGGAGAGTATCTTAGTAGTGTTGAAGATTATCTTAGTAGTGTTGAAGATTATCTTAGTAGTGTTGAGGATAATCTTAGTGGTGTTGAAGATTATCTTAGTAGTGTTGAAGATTATCTTAGTGGTGTTGAAGATTATCTTAGTAGTGTTGAAGATCATCTTAGTAGTGTTGAAGATTATCTTAGTAGTGTTGAAGACAATCTTAGTAGTGTTGAAGATTATCTTGGTAGTTTTGAAGATTATCTTAGTAGTGTAGAAGATAATCTTAGTAATGTTGAAAATTATCTTAGTAGTGTTGAAGATTATCTTAGTAGTGTTGAAAATTATCTTAGTAGTGTTGAAGATTATTTTAGTAGTGTTGAAGATTATCTAAGTAGTGTTGAAGATTATTTTAGTAGTGTTGAAGATTATCTTAGTAGTGTTGAAGATAATCTTAGTAGTGTTGAAGATCATCTTAGTAGTGTTGAAGATTATCTTAGTAGTGTTGAAGATAATCTTAGTAATGTTGAAGATTATCTTAGTAGTGTTGAAGATTATCTTAGTAGTGTTGAAGATTATCTTAGTAGTGTTGAAGATTAAGACAAAAGGTGATCATGTGATCATGTACAGAGTTTATACAACAAACAGTTCGTGATTAATAAAGCCAGTTAGTGTTCCACTCTGTATTTTACGTTGATGTCAATTTGACTAACAAGGACATGACACCTACTGAAACTTTTTAGTTTGTCATTTCCGTGTCATATTTTTCCTTTTTTGCCAAATGCTTATTTACTTTCCCCTATCGTCGATTCTCGCTCTAACAAATATAACACCCGGACGGGCAGTTTTTCTGGCAAAATGTGCCTAAAATACTGTCATCCCATGGCTATATTGGTAGCTCGACACCTACCTCTCGGCTCTTTCGTCATATTCTAAATATCCCTCAACGAACCAAACACTTAGCGCAGTGTGCGACATATGTATGCTGTTTGTAGGCGTTTGTAACCAGTGGCGTGAACGAACGAAGGTCAATTTCTCGCCAGACTCGGCGGGATTTCCACTGCGGTGTTTTACCCCCGCTCCTCATATGTGAGGCTAATTAATTTATCATGTTAATCACATGCGCTAGCTTTGTAAAGGCCCGAGAATGACCCACTCGATTACCAAGGTAACCAGACTATGCAACTCACATAGTATGGAAAGATTATTAGGTCACTTGCTACAAAAAGGTAGTCTATGAAATGAATGAAATAATATTTTTTTGATTTATAGTGCCATTTTAACACATTGCTATCAGAGACACTTCACAAATTTACGGTTACTATGATTAACTAGAAATACAGTTCAAAATCGGAAAAAAATATATTTTCACCTCAGTCTTCCCCAGCTAAACAAATATGAAGGTTATTCAACTTCCCATCGCTCGGGACATTTATTTCTTTCGTGGGAACTTTTTATAGAAGAACTTCGAGTCGGTCGAAGAAATAAGTCCCGCGGCAGACTTTTTATATTTTCTGTTTTCTGTATCCGAGTCGTGGTGTTTTGTAGGATTTCAATATTTTATTTTAAATCACTTATTCACTAATTAACCACGATAATAACAAATCGTTCAAACTATTTATTTACCACACGACGTTTAATTTAACAACTTTCACCCAACATGTGCAGTTTGTACATATTGAAATACTTCGTTTAGTTAATCCGATCACCTCGCCAAGTCCCAACTCACAATCACGTGATAGTCATCAACACCGAGTATTTCTCGTCATGACTGCACGGTTCAAAGGTCAATAATTACTCGGAAGCGTGGATTTCCCCAAACAAAGAGTAACCCCCTGATACATTTGGACGGTACGCAGACAATGTCGACAACTAATGAATTGCACCGAGTATTGGCTCCACACAAAATGTCATTGGGTATGAGGTTGTTAATTCCGCCCACGTTACCGGACACAAACCTCGAGGACTCTGGGGATGGACACGCGCATTTCTCAGCCAACTCTTAAATCGGGACTCCGCGCCCAGTTAGGTACAGTTAAAAATAAACGTAAAAAATCTTCCAATTGCATACGGGCTACTAATGATGAATTATTAACCGTGGCTTAAAATTCAAACGAATAAAAAAACTACTAAAACACATTTATTACTGCGCACCTGGGCAGTCACTTGACTCACCGGACGCCATTTCAGCGTCCGAAAGTTGGCTGCAAATTCCAATTCTTTTTGGTTCGAATTCTAAGTTTTCAATATTATACTGAGAATCGAGTATGGACTTACACTCATTCAGGAACCTGGTTAGTCTGGCTAATGTGTGACAAGTCTGGCTAATGTGTGACAAGTCTGGCTAATGTGTGACAAGTCTGGCTAATGTGTGACAAGTCATGACTTTCGACGATCGCCCGAGTCACGAATAAAAACTAGGTCGTCGGACGATAGTATAGTTTTAAAAGGCCAATCAAAGGAAACACAAATATCACTGCATTTCTCCGACAAACAACGCAGTATTGGCTAAGACACTCTGACAGATGCGGCATCTTAACACTTTTATAAACCATTGAAAAAAATGAATCCACGAGATCCACCAAGAGTCATTTGGGATTGACTTTTGATAAATTTATCACCCAATAAAACTTTATATGAGAACGCCGATGAGAGACATTGTACGGAAGTTTTCGTTCTAGCCAGATATAAGATCTATGTTATAAAGCGTGGATTCAATACAAGAGATCCATGAGGAGTGGAGACGACCGGCAAAAAGAACGTGTTAGAGAAGTTGGTAAACGGCGCTGGGCCGTGAAGTGAAGCAAGCTTGCCCAAAAACACACAACAGAAGACGGGTGCAACCTGGGTATAACATTTAACACTCATATGAACCTACATCAACAGATATTAAAAACTCTCCAGTCAGGATATACGTATTTACGCAACATTCGATCCATCTCTCGGTACTTAAGACCGGAACTGTGTGAAACGTTAGTACATGTTCTTATCACCAGCAAAATCGACAACTGTAACTCACCCTATTTAAATTTGCCTTCCACTGAACTCTCTCTTGACTCCAAAAATTACAGAAGAGCGAGTTATCTCTCAGACCTCCCGTTGCTCTCCCATCACCCCGGTTCTCCGCTCACTCCTCTGGCTACCTGTCATGTCCCGTACTACCCACAAAATCTTTCTCCTCAGCTGTATTTGACAATCTCTATCAATACGTCTGTGCGTTCAACCCGCTCGTCTTCCTCCCTCACCCTTAGAGTCCCTCGGACAAAACGTGTTAATTTTGGGAATCGTGCTTTTTACGCCGCTGCACCCCACCTCTTGAATGCCCATCCCAGCCTATATTAAACAATTTACAACTGTCAGCCAATTTAAAATCAATCTCATAACACACTTATTTAGCTTTCACTAAAATTTATAGTTCAACAGAACTTTATTAATTTGCCGTAAATAAACACTTTCCAAGAGAGATTGCCTGTTTCTGTTCTAATTCTCCATATAAATGGCGACTTTGCCTACATATGACATATGATCCCTTTTTTCGACATTTGTTCTACTTCCCACTGTATTATTCAACATTGTTATATATTTCATGCTCATTGTAAATTTAAATCATTGCATCTAACATTGATCGGTATTACTCACATACTCTTAGGTGTAAATTTTATATAATTTAAGTAATTACATTATAGTCTTAGACCATTTGGCTATTGTTTCATGTAAAGTGTGTTTGACGGCTCAGCTAATATGTACACTTTAAACAAATAAATTTGACTTCATTTTCATTTCACATCGCTTCAATACCCACGGGGAATTCCCCAGTTTCACCGTAGACCATCAACGACAGAATTGTCTGACGAACATTGAGAATACTCTTACAAAAACTAAAATGGAATTTGTCGATACTCAAGCAGTTGTCGGTAACCCACACCTGGGACCCATACAAAAGAACGGGCTTTACTGCAGTATGGGAATAAGCTTATTGTACTGTCATGCGACGAGTGCGTGCTTTCTGTCACAAAAAATAACGTAGTAGAAGATTGATTATTCTGATGAATAATAAATACGTACGAGAAATAATTTATAATCAAATTTATCGAATAAAAGTGATTAAATAAAAAACCGCGCAATTTTAATGACGTTAGGATTAAGTTAACTCGTCATGCAGTTTCATTCAGCAAAAACATAAGAGAAAATCGCAAAATAATTATTATAATGCCGTTTTATACAGAATAACACGATAATATATGCACCATAAAATACTAAACAAGGCAGTGTTGCACCGTATTGAATGAATATAATTCCATTAAAATGTATATTTACCCAGCAAAATAAAGTCCGCCCGCATACACATCTGCACATGTACACTCATTCTCTCCAGATTTACAGACATTTACCTTGGATTATATGCGCATTGCATACACATTTATTACACTCTATTAAATTTGTTAAATTATGAGTTTTATAATAGCATTCAAACTGAACAGACTATATTTGGGAGAAATCTACAGAACTAATTCATTTACCTCGTGTTAATATTCTTGAAATTTGGAATTTCTCCAGTAATTTTTAAAGTATAGTAACACTGGCGAATATCTTAATTGAGCTTCCGTTTTATTCCAGATTTGCTCTTTACTTCTATAATCCCCAACGGGAAGCGTTCTTGCTTGAAACCGATGAATAGTTCGATTTTGTAAATCTAAAGACGAAGAATAATTCTGGCAACTTAAAACACACGATGAATAAATGACTTTTTAAGTTGAAATCAGATGTTGAAAATTATTGTCTGTCAGACACAACCCGTAATTTCGTTTCGTGAGCCTCTATTTAATTGCCCTATTTTTTCAATACAATGTACGAGTAAATATAGTATGAACTCAATATGTTTTATTTCTTCATTTGAGTCAGTCGCATCATATAGAAAACATATAGCAGTGCATAGTAACAGTTCTACTGTTGATCCAACACAAGAAAGAGAAATTTCAAAAGTAATTCCAGAAAATAAATGACAGACCTCCAGAAACTGTGACACATTATTAAGTATACGTTATTATGTAAACACCCTAGCGTGCGGTTCTCCGTAACCCGTACACACGGTCAGTTTGTATCGAGTCCTTAACTAGTTATTTGGTCGAATTTTTAAATCAGTTTTCAATCGGAAAACACAGTTTCCGCATGACATCAAACGCATCAAAAAATTAGTTTACATCGTGATCAAGTGAATGTGATAAAATACCGAGGTGTTTACATTGATGAGTTCTTATCCTGGCAATATCATATTAATGATATTGAGAACGAAAAATTGCAAGAAATTTGTCTCACTTATTTACGGCTGCGAGTATTTATTACCCGCACCAAATGTCACGATGCTATATTCGACACTAACTCTCCAATATTTGATTTATTGTTCAGAAATTTGGGCAACACTAATGTGTTGTAATAAGTGCAGACTTCATAAACTAGATGTATTGCAGAAACGTGCCATTAGATACATTATGAAATTACATTACTTGGATCACAGGACTGTGCTCTTTTATAACTGGAAGTTTGTCAAAGCTCAATGAAATTATCAACTACACATGTTGATCTATTGTGTATAAAGCATTCTTTCTCTCTTACCCGTCAATACTCAATCATACTTTATTAAGAATTATTGACCTCGTACAGGGTCATGATCCTAGGACTACTAATGACTTCAGAATTCCGCCATTTACGCTACCAAGAAGGCAGTGTGTAAACCCACAACAGGTACTCAAGTCTGGCATAACAAAATAAAGGAAGAAATAAAAAACTGTCATAAACTTACAATTTCTCAAGCTCGATATAAGTTTAGTCTAATACTTAAATATAAAAATTAAACTTCTGTATTTTATTAAATTCGTGTATTTCGCAATAATATGTAATAGCCTTATATCATATAGTAACGCAGTTTATAGTAGAGGCGTTTGTATTAATATTGCTATGTGATTTGTTGTATGAGAATGTCTTTGTGTAACATCGATGAATATTGTAAAGATTTCTGTTATATTTGTTATGTACTGTATACATAATTATAATATTTTATGAAGCTACAATGTGCAAAAGTGCGTTGCAAGTATATTACGTACGACTTCTGGAAGAATGCTCATCTCAAAATCTCAAAAACCTAATTAAGTCAAAAGTTGGATATTAAATATTTTAATTTTGTGTGTGTAAAATGTAACAATGCTAATCAGTTAACTTGATGCATTGTTATCTCTCCCGAAAGTCATCTCATTATAACAGGGGGGCGCCTTGAATAAATATTCAACTTCCGGCGCTTCCTTTCAACGCAATCCCATGTAAATATGATTGACCGGTGATATCGCCTACTCTAAACATGAATCGTGTATATTATATAAGCCTCTCATGTGTATGTATACATAAACATCCGTATCTATTCGTGTCCATTATTTTCCGTATAACGGGTATAGTTGTCAAATCACACCATAGTATTTCATATCATTGTGTTTTTTATATGCGTTGGATAAATAAATAAATAAGTAAATAAATATA
The DNA here is from genome assembly GCA_011762755.2 of Epimenia babai. Classification (NCBI taxonomy): domain Eukaryota; kingdom Metazoa; phylum Mollusca; class Solenogastres; order Cavibelonia; family Epimeniidae; genus Epimenia; species Epimenia babai. Next base: position 8,287 of record WURV02163774.1, read on the forward strand.
AAATAAATAGTACTTATAAATAACAGGGAAGATGGTAGCACTATAACGTAAACATATTTTTTTTTATTTTAACTATGTAAACGACGATAAATAAAATGCAATAAAAAGTCGAGCTTTCGCAGACGCAAGTCATGCCCCAATAATTATACATACAGGCTGATTCATTATTATGGATGTACCCAATATACTCATGCATGTGTCGACTACGAGAATGCGCGCGTTTCAATAAATCACGGACGGGCTAAAATAGTGCAGCCATGTCCTTCTTTGTTTATTCATATCGACTCCCGCAACTTCCATTGTGTAGTAGCGCTGTTCGTTGGTAGCATTGGGAGATTCAGCGCCCCTATGATAAGGTTCCATCTGTTAAATTTCAATAGTAACGCTTTAGCGATCATTAAAGTAACACTTACATGTGACGGACGACCCAAGTTGACTGCCGGGTGATTGGGTGAATAGTCACGTTCACCACACGCAACTGTCTTGATACTTCCCTAATTCTTCGTTGGTATGAAATGATCAATTCACACTATATGTCAATTATCGAACGGTATTTTATCTTATTTATTTCACTGTCACGAAGCGCTCGCATTCTGAAACGCTAAACCTAAAGATAGAAACAGCGCGAGATCATCTCTACTGGATCCTATTGATCCACCAGGGAGAAATACTGACGGTGCCTCTCCCTCCGTCTTCGTCGGTCGATTGGCTCGCTCAATGCTGCAGGTGTGGCACAAGGTCAAAGGTTATAGGAAAGGCGAGCTTCATTGATCGAAGGCCGCTATCCGGCATCAGTGATAGTTAATATATGTGTTTCATATGGTTAGTCTTGTGCGGAATTAATTGAAACGTGAAACTTCACTCTGCCTTATATAATTATATAGTAGCGTATCATACGGGTCATTAATGAGGTCGTGGTTTCCAGTCCATCACAAGAAACTCTCTCCCTCCCCCCTCATACTGATGTCAATGCCCAATGTACATAGTAATAGTGATAATAATAATAATAGTAATGATAATATTAAGAGTGCCAGTATGTGGTTGAAATCTACATAAGTATAAAATATATTATAAACGTCGTCATAACAACGGAGAGTAAATCCAAGTCGTATTATTGGTACTTCAGCCCAGTTTATCGTTAGCTGAGTAAAGAAAAAATGTTGTTTGAGGATCAATAGTGACATATGTTGCCCACACGGAGGTTGCTCGCCCTGTACACTCACAGAGGGACATCAGGACAAAGCTGTACCTTATACCCTGAGGCGGCTTATAGCATTGTAAACATACGCTCGCCGTACATACAATCACTCAACCATGTTTTGGGCGTCAACCTAGCTAATCAGTGGCGAACAAGTTATTATAAACACAAGACGGACAACTTCTTTAATAATCAAAAACCGTGTCAAATAACTCAATACACAGGAGAAGTTTGTCCCGTAGATCCGCTGGTAGAGGACCATCACGGTTATCTTGGGGTTATGGGTTCGAGTCCCGGATATCTCCATCACTCTCAGAAATGTTCAAATAATCCCTACTACCTCGGTTAGAAATTTAGGCATTATTCTTGATAACCAATTTGGTTTTCAACAATAACTTTCTAAAACTATTCAGTTCTCCTATATTCAACTTCGAAATATTCGATCAGTTTCTAAATATCGCGATTATTCGCTATGTGAAATGTTCATCCATGCTTTTATCACTAGTAAACTGGACAATTGTAATTCCCTTCACATTAATTTGCCGAAATTTCAGATTAATAGTATACAAAATTACAAAACTGCTGTGCTCGTCTCCTTTCTAGAACAGCGCGGAGAGAACACATCAAACCCATTTTAAGGTCCCAACACTGGCTGCCTGTGCAACAGAGCAATGTTTTTAAAGTTCTGCTTTTGACGAATGTTTGAACAATACTGCACCATCATGTCTCACGTCCTTAATATCGGTTCGAAACACCGGTAGATCAACACGACAGAGTGAAAGAGTCACTCTTAACACTTCTCATTCTCAACGGGTTAATTTCGGTGACCAGGCCTTTGCAGTCGCTTCACTCATTCTTTTTATTCTCTTCCGTCACGTATTAAACAATCTACAGAGCTTTAAACACAAACTAAATACCTTTAAATACAAACTTACAACTTCCTTTTTTCTACTGCCTATTGCTAATTTTACAGTGACTTGTTTGTGTTTATCTTTCACCATGTTTTCTCAATTGGACGTGTGACAGTTTTACCTGGGTTATTTTATAATGCAATACTACGTAATTGTCTTATCTGTTGTATTTTTAGTGTGATATTTAACATAGCTTCACAGCGTGATTTTATGTCTGACACTTTGCCACTATCCGATCCGTGCTGTTATATTTTTAGCTATATTTCCTTCATCTGTGACCTTACTGTATATGTCTCATTTATTTTCGACCCATTTATTACGCGGTTTGATTTTGAACTGTATTCCTAGTTAATCATAGTAACAGTAAATTTGTAAAGTGTCTTTGGTAGGCATGTGTTGAAAGAGCACCATAAATCAATAAAATTTCATTTCCTCGGAGGTATAGGTTTTTATGCGCATATCTCTCCAGCTATTCAAAGAACCACATTGGCTACCCCCATTACCTTCTGTAAAGACCCCTGTTTCCTCACGGCCTGCGTATCGATGGCCTCCCGCTGTTCAGGTAGTCGATAATGTATTTCTACGTGCCAAAATATGACAAGTGTTCATTGGGTGACATTAGGAGGATCCAGTTGGCCGTCGGTTGCTTCCAGAGCAACATTTAATCTTGACTTCCCGTCAAAATAAAATGATTACCCAAAAGTAAAACGGTTACGATTGTCAAGAATTTCACTAAATGTGTGTTGCATAAAACTTAATATTACTATTGCAATACATTGACTACATTGGAGTCTTTCATTAAATTCCACACGATATCTATAAAAGATATTGCCTGACCGCAGATAGCACGCCAATGAAGTTAAACGATAACATTTTATCCAAATGATATCTGGATTGGTTTTTAATACAAATTATTTCTTGTGAATCATCAATTCTGGTCCGTCTTGTTCCTGTCGTCTGTTGTATTTCACCGCCACGTCTTCATCGCCCAACATCACGCTTGTTGGCGCCGTCATCGTGACCGTCGCTGTCATTTCCGGTTGCTACTTCGGCCATATTGAAGACGACCGTTAGGTTCACTGCAATAAACGAGATACAATCTGACGTCAATCCACGCAGCAGGTTATTGTGAAATTCACTATCTTAAAGAAACACATACCGAATGTGGGTGGCACCGGAGATCCCGCTCTGTGCCTGATTTATTTTACGTTTGTTAATCCAGCTGTAGCCATCCATTAGTCTCGGGTTGTCATACGCAAGTAGAAGTGAACCACAGTAGTTCTAGAGAAACAGTATGATATTCCTAACATTATTTATTATTTCTGCAGAAGGTCGACAGAAGGGTATATTCGACTGACAAAATTTGATGTTTACGGAGAACGGTCCGACTGAAAAAGGCTACTGAGATCTGCATATTTGGTCACTTGGCGACGATACCTATGAAAGATTGATGCGGGAATAGATGTCCCTTTTGCGTCTAATCGACGCGCGTCGCTGGCTCTGTGTGAAACGAGCAGCTTTATAGTCGTAATGGTTTATTCAAATGACTTCTAGCGCACATCGGTTATATGTAATAGGTTGTGTAGCGGGGATAAAGCGACGCAGATAGTAACAGACCGCGAGGCCGTCTGCTCGGGCTGGTTGTCTAATTACATGCGCGGATTACTGCGTGGTTCGAGCTGAAAAAACACAATCTTCGCCCATATAAAATATAGATCCTTTCATTCTCCCGAAATACATACAGACAGTTTTATTGCACAAGGTAATCTGGTCTGGAGATATTGAACCTACACGAGGTCAGCGGGTTGAGAAACGCGTTTCTCTCATGAAATTATTATGTGGCTGTTTCAGGAACTGGAATCTCAACAACTAAGCCAATCAAATACGATAAGATATGTTGTTTACTCTGCATTTCTTAAATAGGACAAAGTAAAGAATTCTTATACATTCATTTATTGTGTTAAAAATCAACTCTTTGTTTGCTATACAGTAATATTCTAACCACTCTCTTGAAAATGCGATCCGGTCGGGTCACTGCACTCAATTCAGGGTGTCAGAGGTTTTAGCTCGGTGTACCACACGGTCAAACTGTCTAATGATGTCAATTCGATCACCATAACCGTTGATTTTTCTGTTCATTCCTCTCCGGTTACTCAGAGAACCACATTGGCTACCCCACCAGTGTCAGTGTTAAGAGTGTCACCATACCCAATGAGTCTTACAATGTCGGCGACATTTTCATAACCGCATTCAGAGATTGCTTTGTAAAGAGCTAAGAATAGTTCAAACTAACCCTTAATCTCGGCCTATCTGTAATTGTGTATAAGTAATAAATAATACTGAAGCCAAATTAGTCTACGTTACGCGAAGCAAATGTATCGATTTCGTGAAATGCCTTCAGATTAAGTCGCTGTGACATTTACTTGACTTATCACGACCTGTGACAGCATTGCATACATCGAACCGCGGCTAATCATCTGTTAACCGAAGTACTACATAAAAGTAGGCGCGCTCCTGATTACTTTATTATCGATCCGATCCCACCCGTATTTATTCGCGGCGGTAAAGCCAACATCTCACGATATATCCGCGGTATATCTCGATCGAGTGTTGTTGATTGATAAAATAACGCGGCGAAGAATTCGAGAAAGTGATGAACGCCCGCCAGCGGAAAACAGCAAAATCTAAAAATAGCGCCAAAATTTTTCTGACATTTTTATCTGTTCAATTATTTACACGTGAATAAGAACAAAAAGAGACCTCGCAAAAATCGCTAAAACATTGTTACATACATTCATCGATTCAAGATATACGTAAATGTTCCTAATTATCCGAAGTTGTGCGGGTAGCGTACACTCATGGGTGACAGGTCCCTCCAGGTATCTATCGGTACGAGTGTTATCTTATTACATGACTAGTTCGAAGTTGTTGTCAAGAGCTGTTATATAAAGGACGCTCTCTAGAAAACACCTCTTTATCACATAAAGCCTGTCTCCAGAAAACACATCTTAATTACCGACCGCCTGCCTCTAGAAAACACTTTTAATTAGAAAACGACTGTCTTTCGAATACACATCGTTTATCAGAAAAAGACTGTCTTTCGAATACACATCGTTTATCAGCAAACGACTGTCTTTCGAATACACATCGTTTATCAGCAAACGACTCTCTTTCGAATACACATCGTTTATCAGAAAACCACTGTCTTTCGAATACACATCGTTTATCAGCAAACCACTGTCTTTCGAATACACATCGTTTATCAGAAAAAGTCCATCTTTCGAATACACATCGTTCATCAGAAAACCACTGTCTTTCGAATACACATCGTTTATCAGAAAACCACTGTCTTTCGAATACACATCGTTTATCAGAAAAAGTCCGTCTTTCGAATACACATCGTTCATCAGAAAGCGGCTGCCCCTAAAAAACACTGACTGTCCTCGAAAAGCAATGTAAAATACGTTTTAACATGTACATAATGTATACAACAATCAATAAAGCCATTTACATGGAGTTAATTGAATAATTCATTCGTCATAGTCCTGCATTATGTAACCGTATATAATATATTATTTTATTGGACTAGTTTCATTTCACGCTGTCTGGAAATTATTCATGACCAGAAATTATGGCTGAACCAATCTAAATGTGTGTCAGACTGATTCAAGAAGCTTGTTTCGTAATATTCATAGTATATCACTGTGTTCGTGTGATTTATTGTGGTGACTATTATACTCTGTGCTCTGGGTAAGTTTAGATATGTTTTAATTCGGCCATAACTAAAAAACTTTCTCCCGATTCCAGACACTAATGCAATTTTGGACGCTCGTCTCGAGATATCCTATCGGAGTTTGGTAAAACTGGGTCGTTATGTTACCAAGTCACAGTGTGATAATACCATAATTACCATCGTGATGTTATAATGCTACAATGTTATAATGTCACAATGTTATAATGTCATAATGTTATAATGTCATAATGTTATAATGTCACAATGTTATAATGTCACAATGTTATATTGTCACAATGTCACAATGTTATAATGTCACAATTTCATAATGTTATAATGTCATAATGTTATAATGTAACAGTGTCATAACGCCATAATGCTCTATTCTGGGTCAAAGTGTAAGACGGTGTATTTCTTTTACTATACCTTTTTATATGTTAGATCGGTTACTATGACAAATGTGTTATGTATCCTTGATATGCGTACGTTTGGCCCCGTCATTAGACTACCTCAGTTAATATCGAATGTTTTGAGCTATCATCGTGCTATTTACAGGAATCCACTGCGTTGACTTCTCTCGCCGTCAGAGTTCGTGTGCGCTTTCTTTAATACCCATACACACTATTGATGCACCGTCTTTTACCACACAATTCCCACCGCTATGGCCTGTCACCTACCCGCCATGTCAGTGTCACCCCAGCGTCACTCAGCGTACACAGGACATTGTCTTCTCATGTCGAAACCAAGATGTGTCCATGGCGCGGTAGATGGCTCTAGTGTAAATCAAGTGTTATTGTTTGACATACGCCATCAATCTTAAACGAAGCACAAAACAGCCTCGCCTTCCGAGATCATATCGCCGCATGCATGATCGCGCGAGCCTGGTCGGCAGCGCTCGGAATCTGGTGGAAGCCCCTGTACCGATTTCGCGTCGCTGACACTGCGTAGCTGATTGATGTGGAATACGATTCCGTTTTGTCCCGCGCCTACTTGTCTATAACTTAATTTTCCAAACGATTGCCTCTAACCTAATTGCGAGGTATCAATAATGCAGGATTTTCGCTCGTGTTCGATCTTGTTGCTGTTGGCATCAGACGGTATAATATGACTATATTCACGGAATTGGTTATTAAATTTGGTTATTGAACACATATTAGGATTGACATTTTGTATCGTTCCAGCGAACGAACAGGCGCTCGTTTCAAATAGCGGGATCAGTTCCTACTTTTACTAAAGGTTTAATTCCCTGTATCTCACGCAAAACACTGTACGTCAAATATTAGCATCGATTTCACTCATTCATACAATGTGAAAGATCAGATATTCTGCCGGGATATTTTCTCGGATTTGTCTTCTGTTTTATTCCTTGTCTAAAGATGAATTGCGTGCTATAAAGACTGGAGTGATATATGATATGGCTTGGGAAAGAGAAGGTATTCATAATGACTTATCTACGTATTGCATGAATGAGAAAATTAGATAATATGAATTATTATTTCACTAGTTAGTGTAATTAACCAAAATTAATTCGCCTGCTAACATAAAAATCGCATTACTTCATCGATATGAACAAATAATTTTATTTAACCATCCTCTTTTACCAGAAGATTCATTCACAGACCATTTCTTAGTAACCTGATGAAGAATTCAAGAAAAAAAATACATTGTTTTGGGGAATGATAAGATAAGATACGACGTTTTTATTTAATGCAAAATACGAACAATATTTACATAACATCAGTACATAAATATTATTAATCGCAAAAAAATATATAAAGTAATTTCCTCTAGGCAAAAAGGAGTTTATAAATAATCTTGTCAGATATACGGACGAGTCTTTGCTTCTGTATGCGCAGAATGTGTCAGACCATATCACCGATAACATTGAAAGGAGGCACGTGAAGTCAGTGACCTATTATCTGTGCTCCCTCGTGACAATGAACCTATCCAGGGGGTTGATTGACATAATCTATCAGGCGAATAGCATGACCGATATCGACCACGTGATATTGTTTCCTTCCGCCATGAAAATGCGACGTGCTAATAGTACAATATCTAATGCAATGGGAAACATGGGAAAATCAATGGTTAATATGGATATATTTGATACAAGGAAAGATTTATATTATCTTACGTCATTTTCTAGGGTATTCCATAATTTTGATCCACGAATTGATAAGGAAAAGACCGAAGGTAGCTATAGATTATACACTTCTTACATGAAACAATAGACATTCGATTTACCAATATCTTCATACGTTAATAAATTTAACTGAGGAAACTGAGATTGGGCAGATGTAAGTCTCGGTACATCACGACAGCATGGATTGCTTTCTCTTGGATGGTTATTAGTTTATTTATTCTTGGAGGGCAAGTATTAGCCCAAATTTCACATCAATAAAAGTATGGTAATTAGTATCAGTGAGCAATAGAAAGCGAGTAAAGCACTTTTTGAACAATATATTGAACTTTATCTAGAATATACTATTTTTTGGAACTTTTACTTTTGACATACTTTACACCAAGATTCAAAAACCCATCCATTCACTAAAACATGTATAATTTAGTTATTTATTAACATAAATCCTTCAAATTTGGACAAAATTCACGCAAGTCTTATCTCTCTTCGAAAATGTCACAGCGTGTGCTCAAAGTTGCCCCTATACACGAAGTCGACGACGCCTTTCTCCAACCACAACATCTATAATGTCCTGCTGGAGCCCAACCCACACGTCAATGATGTGTTGCTTCAGTTCGTCCAGGGTGGCGATTGGTGATCTGTACACTCGTTCTTGCATGACTGATCGATGATATAGTCGACGGGATTTAGATCCGGTAAATTTCGGGGTCAGAAATCTGGGGCGATAAAGTCCGGCGTTTCTTTTCCCAACAACTCAACAGTTGCCCGCGCTCTCTGAGATGGAGCCCCATCTTTTTGGAAAACGCAAAAGTCTGAACATTCGCGCATATCAGGAAACAAACTTTTCATGATAAGTTCCTTGCGATAATAAACATTGTCCCTTTCACGCCGGGCTCCACGAAATGCACTCGAGTCTTGCCCAGGTTTGACACCCCAACGGACACCATAACAGTCTTGCTGAAAGTTGGCCATGTTCTCAACAAGCGCGCTGCGGAAATGATCTTTTCTTTGTTTCACCCCATGTACCCTGTCATTCTGTGTATTTGATGGCCGTCCAAGCGAAAAAATAAATTTCGTCGGTGTACCATATGAAGATGATGACATTTGCAAGATACACTTGCAAAAGTTTTCGGGGGCGTTGCAAGCTATCGGGTTTGTTTATCTCCGACAGCTCAGTTGATTTTCTCGAAGCACTTCACAATTTCTTCTTCACAATCCTGAAGCAATCTCTTTGAGTCTGGTGGGTTTGTGGTCAGTCGTCTTGACCTAGTAACAGCGACTCCACAAGTGCGATGTTTTCGTCCGTGCATGTCGTTTTAGGTCGTCCACTCCCATGTTGCTCCTCGTAGGTTCCTGTCGTATCGATCTTGCGCTTTCATCCACCGAGAGTCCAATTCTTCTAGGGCAGGTCTTTCATATTACGGGTAGCTCCATAATGTTTGTTCACTCGAAGATATTGGATTGTTACACGGCCTTCTGTAGTAACAACCATCTTGTCAGGAGGCGTCACAAAAGACATAATGACTCATTTGAGTGACTCACTGCAATGATGTCATCGCAACGATTGCTGATGCCTCTGTGACGTCATTGATGTTGTAGTACACATAAAAGATATAGCATTGTATAGACACAAATTTTTTCTACATTCTAAACTTTAAAATATGAAAATCAGTTGTGATTTGGCCAAATTATCAGTAAAATAGAGAATGGATGTATAAAATTTGAAACGTGGTGTATTTGGTTCTTCCAGGTTAATTTGCTATCTATCACAAGCCCCAAAAATAGTAATATCGACTTGTTCTTTTCCTGTATAATTTATTTTTATCGTAGGATTAATTTTTATTGTATTATTGGCAAATACCATAAAACTCTTTTTAACATTAAGCAATAACTTGTTTATTTGGAGCCAAATAGCAAGTTTTCATAGCTCCTGACTGACTGATTGGCATAGTTCTTCAAAAGTATTTCCAGTTTGAAAAATATTTGTGTCGGATAAGATAAATTTAGATATCTTAGATATGTTACATAAGTCATTAATAAATTATTAATAGGATGAACAAAGCGGGCCCTAAAATAGAACCTTCGGTACACCACATAGAATATCACGCATAATCCTATTGACGCTGAATAGTACATATTGCTTTCTCTTAGTTATGTAATTAGTTATGCAATCAGCTGCTATACCTCTAATACAGGACATGTGTAATTATTGTCCGGTCCAGGACAATACCCGCCAATACGTCCCGGTTTTACACACGAGCCCGGGAGTGACTCGCCGTCTATATGTTTTCTGTATTTCTTGTTATCTCATGGGCCTGTAAATTATCAAAATGTATACTGCATTTTAATACCCTTAATGCATCGTTAGGCAGCCTAATTAGACGTCCCACCCAATTGAATTGGTGAATTCAAAAAGTTCTCAACTCCACATATTTTCAAAATGCGGGTTTGACTTATTTTCTGATATTTGAGTGGAAATGTTGTTCATTGTTTGTTAACAGGACGCAACTGTCATTCCTAAATATGCTAATTACAATGTAATTTATGCTGGTATGACCAATACGGGTCCTCGTCCTTGTCCTGTAAAAACACGTTCGGCTAACTTGGACCCTTATTGATTTCACAAATTCAATTGAATCGTCGATATTTTATTGTTTCACTTATTTCTGTTCTGTAAATTCATATAACCTTTGCTTTGATGTGTGTATGTCTAGGCTGATTACCATGGCAATCGTTGCGTCACCTATCCTCGGCTCAATACAAAGTTAGTCTGTTAATGTAGTTAACACATTTGGGTTGGCGCTAGTGGTGTAGTGGTTCGAAGCGCTGCCTTTCATGCGAGAGGTTGCGAGTTCGAACCAGCACAAACCAGGGTTTTTTTCCGTCCCTTCCACAATAGGAAATGAGCAAGATTTTCGTGCTTGAATATTGAGAAAGATACGTCGTGGAATGGTTTATTGTAAAAAATATAATAGGGATGTAACAGGGTAATGTTGTACGTGCGACTGACATATCATTATAAAGTAGCACCAAAACCTCGCCTTTTCCTTTTTTTTAACACAGCAATTTGATTAGCTTCACTTAGGCACCTAGTGGGGGGAAACTAGCGTAGTGGCTAGAGCGTTCGACTTTGAATCCACTGGTCCCTGGTTCAAATCCAGCTCAGACCAGTATACTTAGTTTGGCGTTTTCCGGGCTGAAAACGCCTTTAACCCCATTACCTATGGGGTCTGGGTAGCCCTTACAGTGTGGTTCTGGTGGGGCTTTTTCTTTCTGACGTTTGCTGTGTTTCGGATGCTCTATAGACTATAGGTGTCCTCCATGTCGCTTACCCCCCCCCCCCCGCTATGTCGTCATCTCATTGTAAATAAACATGGACCTTACAGAGACTTAGCGGAGTGTGATACATATGTAGTTCATATGTAGACATTCAGAACCAGTGGCGTGAATGGAAAAAGGTCAATTGTTTGAAAAACCCACCGAGTCTTTGTAGACAATTCACCTTTTTCCATTCACGCCACTGGTTCCAAACGTCGTTAGTGTATGAAAGGTCAATGGTTACTTACAATGAGATCACCATATAGAGTAGAGGTGAGCGACATAGAGACCATACATAGAGCATCTGAAACGCAGCAAACATCAGCAAGAAAAGCCCTAACATACCTACACTGCAAGGGCTACCCAGACCCCCATTGCCACGGGAGTGTAAGATGTTTTCAGCCCGAAAAAAGGCCACAAATAGTATACTGGTTAGAGCAGGAATTGAACCCGGGACCTCTGGATCCAAAGTCAAACGCTATAACAACGACGTTAACTGCCTGCCTTTGGTTTGATATAATAGACCATTTAATATCAATAGCGCTGGAGCATTAACATTATCATTACTCTAACAAGTGAATGTTAATTAGAGATCTATTACATAGGTGTGACAAGCGAATACAAATTCGGTCTATTATCACTTGATAACAGCTATATCGACGCCATCGTAACCATAGGACATTTAAAATCACAAACAATATTTCGGATTTCATTTTTCAAATGATGTGGCATTTGTTATGTTCTAAATGTACGAAGTCAATAGGTCGAAGAGCAGCTATTAATTCAAGCCGAAAAATTATATACAAGATAAACTTTTGCTGAGCTAGAACATTACTCCATAGTCTGTGCGTCTATCAAAAAACTGAACTCTAGCGATGAGATGGGATATCACAGCCGAACATCAATAATGGTGCCAGAGCGCCTGCAGGAGTGTTCGGTGCATTTGATGCTGGTGCACATGAGCTGTGCGTGAATATTTTCGGTGCCATGTGGTGCACCGAAGCAGCACATAAAGATGTCTGAAGCCCTGAGCGAACTATTCGGTGGTTCGTGGTGAGCCAACTCAGCAGGTAATGGTGCCTAAAGCCCTGAGTGAACTTTTCGGTGGTTTGTGGTGGGCCAAATCAGCAGGTAATAGTGCCCGAAGCCCTGAGGGAACTATTCGGTGGTTTGTGGTGGGCCAAATCAGCAGGTGATGGTGCCTGAACGCCTGCGGGAGTCATTCGGTGCCTTGTGACGATCCTACGCAGAAGCTAATGGTGTCTGAGCGGCTGCCTGGGTTATTAGGTCCCTTGAGCCGAACCAGAGCAGCACATAATGATGCATGAACGCGTGAATGACATATTTGGTGTGGTAGACCAAGGCAACACTAATGGTGTCTGAGTACCCGCAAGAGTCATTCGGTGCCTTGTGCCGGCTCAAAGCAGCAGGTCGCACTGGCGGGAACTATTTAAACGAACCACAGAACAATAACGAGCGATTCAATAGCCCCCGCCATCCCCGTATTGAACCAGTGCTGACCAAAGCATGCAATACTAAAATACAGAGATAGCAAATTTAGACAAAGTTTTGATCAGTATAGTCTGTTTGTAGCGAGTCTAGTCTGTAGGCCTATAGTCAACGCCACGTCACGCCACGTCACGCCACGCCACGTCACGCCACGCCAAGTCACGTAAACGTCGCAATGACCTAGCAGCGCATATGACAATAATAATATCATAATGGTGGGACAAATTTCACGATAATGTAAGGTTATGTTCGAGTATGTTTGTCGGTTCCCATACAAGATAAATGCCGCGAGCGCGTGGCAAGTGTCTCGTTATCCAGCACATGTATACGTGGAGAAAGCTAGTCGATGGTTGTACACGTGTCTATATCTGCAAACCGAATGTAACTCGGACCGATATCGGAGTATTCATCATTTTTTTGCCTTCAATCGTTTGAAGATGTCGGTATTTCTCGCGTTGTGCGCTTGTTTCCAAGCGATAACTGTTTCTTGTTTAAATCTTTACGATCCAGGGAATCCTCTCTCATCAGGTTATGCAAAAATTTCAATTTTTGTAGTGCATTGCGAAAATTTTTAGTTATTTACACCAATAAATAAATACATTAGCCAGTCGACCATGAAAGATAGTAAAAATGTTAAATAAATAACATAAGTTTATTTTTTATATCTTTAATTTTGTTTTTTTATTCTTATTTATTCATGTCTCGTTAGCAGATATATACTACATTATTTACACACATGCGGTTCATAAATTGAGGCCCAATCTGTAGATTTTTATACTCACTTAGACACTTATAGATATTCACAACAAATTCTGACTGATGTGTAGCTCATGTCGAGTGTTCTGTTATACTCAATATTGAAATAACTAACAATCAGTAAGTTATCTTTGAGAAAAGGGAGAGTAACCGAAGTTAGACTTACTCCCCCAAGAGCATGTAGAAAATAAGTAATATACGATAAAGTAGTAACATAGTAGCAACATAAACAAAAGTGAGTGATTAAATTGGACAGTAATAAATCAGAAATATAATACAAGGTCAATATTTACATACACCTGACACAGATACACGTAGGATGAATGTCGACACAACAGAATATAAAAATAGTCTTGAACTCATTGGTTCTTATCAAAACAATCAATAATAATATAAATCTACAACACAATTTGGTACCTTATTTGCAGACATGATAGTACATTACAATGTATTATGGACAGTAACATGTGATATAATAGTGTAGAAAGAACCGTAATTTTTACATGTCGTAGCAGTTGGTCAAATACTGTAGTTTTTTATATTTACGTTTGAAGATGTTTAACGTTCCAAAGTTTGACACCAGAGTTAGATAGATACATTACCTTTCAATTAGTTCGTCTATGATTTACTTTTAACTTGCATTTATTTCTAGCATTAGAGTAAACCGACTTAGTGACATCGACCAGAGATTGTATAATTGATGGTAACACATTATGATCGGCGTTATATAATAGACATGCAGATTTAAATTTTACAATATCGTGAAAGATGAATAGTTTCATTTTATGGGTATATGGGAGCGATCTGATGTGGCTCCCTACAATATATACAAGCTCTTTGATACCTTTGAACGTCTGATCTGGCTCCCTACAATATATAAAAGCTCTTTGATATCTTTGAACGTCTGATCTGGCTTCCTACAATATATACATGCTCTTTGATATCTTTGAACGTCTGATCTGGCTCCCTACAATATATACAAGCTCTTTGATATCTTTGAACGTCTGATCTGGCTCCCTACAATATATACAAGCTCTTTGATATCTTTGAACGTCCGATCTGGCTCCCTACAATATATACATGCTTTTTGATATCTTTGAACGAACACTTTTAATATGTTGTTGATAAGGATAGCCAATGTGGTTTTTTGTGTAGCTGGAGAGAAATGCACATAAAAACCTATACCTCTGATGGGACTCGAACCCACGACCTCCTGATAACCGGTCTCGTGCTATATTAACTGAGCTACAGGGGCAGGCTTTCCTCTGGGTATTTAGGTATTTAACACCGATTTGAGAACCATTAATATTTCATGTCCGTATATCATGCCAGGGATATACACAGATATCTGTACAAGCATGATGGACTGTAAATTGATTGGCTGATTTTTGTGATGTTTTTCTATATTAACTAACGTTAATGATGTTGATGGGGGTAGCTAATGTGGTTCTTTGTGTAGCTGAAGAGAAATGGATAGAAAGTGAGGTATGGAACGCTAGAATTTGCGGTAATCTTAGTTGGTTTTGTTATGACGGGATGCAGGCCGTGGCTGTACATAAGGTCTATAAATTGAGTTGAGTCCGGATTCTTATCATTTAAAAGATTAATATTAAAATCGCCATATGAATGTATATTTTTCTCTTAAATGAATCTATTATTTTTTTTCTAACTCCGTGTTAAGTATATCAATGAATGTGTTCGGCGGTCTGTTTTCTGCGACTGATTGTGAGTTGCTTAGTGTTGTTTATTTGAAGATTAACCGAGACAATGTCACAAGTGTTTTCTACTGAGAAGCTTAAAGGGTGTATTTTGCGCCGTTCTATGTTTTTCTTAATGTATAACAAAACGCCACTGTGTACAGGTCATTACTAGCATCATTTAACCAAGATTATGATAGCGCTATAACATTAAAAACGAGATAAGTTGTTGAGGATATTTTCAAAATTAGCATCTACAGTTAAAGTGTATTATAGTAAAACCTTTCACGTTGCTGTATTTGGTAATGAATTTATTTTCGGATGTATAGTTGCAACCGGAATTCAGCTGATTGTGGAAGTTTGAGTCGGGATCAATATCGTCATTAGGGGTCTGAGGCAGACATTTATGTGTGAAATTATCACATTTTTTTGTCTTGGAACTCCTTCTTGTTAGGATTTTGAAAGAGAAGTGTATTCAAATTTCAAGCGACAATAGTACATAGCCGGATGATTTTTTTATCCGTTACAGTAATTTATCATACATTTTCATGATATAAACATTCACAATTATCGCATGGTATGCTATAAGATTTACAGGTTGTAGTCTCAAGCTAATAACTAAATGTAAAGGGTGTGATATATTTGATCGTCCCAGTGAGTTCCTTGTCGTTAACTCGGGAGTCGTTTGTGCTGCTGTTATGAGCTAATGTTTGCGACATTGTGCGGTTACCGTTTGATGTATTGCGGTGATAATTATGGTTCACGTCACATTCCATGCGCATTTCCTGGGGTATCGAAGTTTCTGTTACCTTCACATACACTCGACAGTACCGTGTCCATGTTCAGTGAAGCTTCCCATGGACCTTACCATCACAGCTCGTTTGAAAATCTGGGCATTATCACTAGTTAGGTGTATCAATATATACACTTAGAAATGTTGTATAATCCACTTGTTTTAACGCACTGTTCTCAAAGGTTATATTTACATCACTTGAAATTAGTTTTGTAGAAATAATTATAAAAATTGTTTTACTTACATTCAGAGATAGCTTATTAACCCTACGGCATAATGCTACCTTTCCTAACTTATTGCACATATCGGATTCAGCTGCCTCAATATTTTATTTACATAAAAATATATTAGTGTGATCTGCGAACAAAATAAATTTGAGCATGGATGATTTTTTGTGTGAATCATTAATATACAAGATCAATAAAATTGGTCCTAACACAGATCCTTGTGGAACACCACATATTACATTGATTTTAGCCGAATCTATATTATTAACGGATACATGTTGTCAACGGTTATGCAGATAGCTCGTGATCCATTGTGATACAAGCTCCCTACCTATACTGTATGCTTCAAGTTTTTTTATCAATACTCCATGGTCTATCGTATCGAATGCCTTTTCAGATAGCTGTATTGTATACTCAGGACGATCGATTGCTGATGTTATATTTTCTACCCGTTCAATTAATGCTAGAGAATTTGATATATTATTTCTAAAACCATATTGACCGTCATATAAAATATTTTTTAGATCGATATCATTTACAAGTCTGTTATTACATAGTTTCCCAAGAACCTTAGAAAATTGAGGGAGAAGTGAGACGGGTCTATTTTTGGTGAATCGTTGTTTGTCACCAGCCTTGAACAGTGAATTGATACGAGCTACCTTCTTTTACGTCAGGAAAAATACCACATTCAAAAGATTTGTTCAAGATGTGCCATAACGCCAATTTAATACAGTTGATTATTTGTTTGCCGAGGCACATATTTTTGCGATTATATCCATATGAGGTCTTATTACTAAATATATTGACAATATCTAAGATAATGTATTATAGAAAAGGGATAACGCCGGTGTTATAGTGCTACCTTGTTAAGGATGTCACAATATAACAATGGATGTTTTAGGGCTTCTTTGTCAATAATAGTAAACGTCGCGCAGGTGCGATCGATGTTTTAGTGCTACTTTGTAAATGAAATGTTGGTCACGGTCGCGCAATCACAATCGATGTTTTTAGTGCAAATACTTAATAAGAGTAGATGTTTCGCAATGAGAATGGATTTAGTCCTCCTTTGCAATAGATGTTTTAGTGCTACTTAGTAAATAATAGTAATTGTTGCGCAAATAGCATCGATCAAGTCCTACTTTACAATAGATGTTTTAGTGCTACTTAGTAAATAAAAGTAATTGTTGCGCAATTAAAATCGATGTTTGAGAATTACTTTGCTAAGAATAAAAGACACGGCACGATTACAAGCGATGTTTTAAAGCGGTGTTGTCTAGCATAGATAACATTCTGTTGTGTTAACCCACCCACCCCCACCCCCCCCCCC
>WURV02163775.1:0-13534 GCA_011762755.2 Epimenia babai
GGATGTAACAGGGCAATGTTGTACGTGCGACTGACATTTAATTATAAAGTAGCACCAAAACCTCGCCTTTCCTTTTTTTAACCTCTCCACTATTTTGTCATGTCATTGTGAATAATCCTCGTCTACCATAGATATAGCAGTGCGTGCGAAAAATGTAGGCTTGAAGTTTGGAAAATGATTTAAAATACATTGAATCATCCTACAATCCGTAAGATGGAAAGATGGAAATTCGCAGAAACCCACTTGATCCATTGATTACGCCTTAACATTGATAACCATTCCTCGTTGCTATCTCATCAAAGAACAATTGAAAATTTGATCATCGTTGCAGCACTCACTTTGGAAAAGGTCTCCGGTCTCATGGCGGCACGGTCCTACCAGCCCATCCAGTTTACCGTGACCCCACGGGAACTAGGAGAATACCAGATAGCGATTTCTTACGATCTTTTAACCGCTCAAGGTACGAAAGCAAAAGGCTGCCGGAAAAACCACAAGCAACTATCTGACACGTGGAATCTTTAAAATAGATAGTTTGCGAAATATTCACGACAATTAGAACAGCAAATTTCTTGGCGTGTTTTCAACACATTTTCTAGTTAACTATTTCAACAATCATCCTGGTTTTATTGTATTTTAAGTGTAGATATGTATATATAACGTGAATGATTCAGATTGCTGTACCACTTTAACTGTGTATTGTACGTATGTTGTGTTGAATTGAAAAAAAATAAAAAATGGCCAGTGCTTCTCTGGTATTTTGCTAGGATTCTTGTTGATACTCTATCCACTCATGTGAGATAGTGCGTCACGAACGGACGTTACATTAGACGTGTTTCAAGGATACTAAATGTTACGGTCTCCTGCAGGCGTGGTCATCCCTGGACTCAGTGACAATGACACCCATCTGTGCCACGTGTTGCTGTCCGGCGTCTACCCAGCCTTGGTCGTCACTGACGCCGTGTGCGGTGGAAGCAACGAAGGCATGAGCAAACGTCAGATCTGGTCGCTGCTTTCCATCAACGAGTTAGCGTCGTCTGCACCATCTCATCAATCCTGATATAGGAAGAATTAAGAATTTAGCACTGCAAATAAATCTGCGTATTATTATTATTATCATTGAATTATATAACATAGTTTTACAAAATACATAAACTATACACGTATATATTTGTGTAACACAACCTCACAAGTAATTTAGATAAGATTTAGTTTAATTTAGATAAACTTTAAAACAGCAAAAACTCTAGCAAAACCTGGGGTTATTATCGTTATTATCATCGTTGGTTTCATGTGATCGCGATGTGTCGGGTTTCACACTGATTTACATCGTTATTATATTCATATAGGTTCAGCATATATTGCTAAGCACATTAGACATAAGAATATGTGAATTTCTGTAATAGTTTATAAAATTGTTATACGCACATACAAGAATGTATGATTAATCTTTTCGTCATTTTCAACATTATAGTAAAAATGTCATTGGCTAGCTATATACACCATAAGGTGTCTAGCAGAATGTGATGAAAATCATATTGTTACGTGTGTATGTATATTGAGTTGAATCAAGTTGAAGTTGAAGAATTATCATCCTTATTTTCGTGGGATCATAATGTGTCGGGTTTCAGACTGAACGAATGTCTCAATGCATCTCCATCAAGTAGAGAACTCAGTTTTACAGTCAAAACGCGTCCGAGGTTTGTTTGCCTGAAACATCTGAGCTCTGCATCGTTTACTGCCTTATACACTAACAAGGTGTAGGCCTACACGTCTCAAATTTATACAAAACACATTTCACAAATCATCATTTACTTTGTAAAATTCTTTCATCGTTTCTCCGTCGAATTAAATTTAACCAATTTCCCTTTCATGCATGTTTTTTTCAGTTACGATACTTCTCGACAACTGACAAATTCGGCTCTGGATTTCAACTTTGGCGCGGCCCCTATCAACAGCGAACCAGCTGTCATTACTCTCATGTTGGAGAATCCTGGACCAGTTCCTACAGAATGGTAATTCCACCGTATTTAATTGAATTAAATGCCACGATAACTACCAGCCAGGTTTTAGTGGCAACCGGGCTTTGCGTATAGTGCTATGCTCTAGGATAGTCCATTATTTGGCAGCAACTATAAATAATATGTAATAAATAAATAAATAAAGGTGAAGGTCACCTCAGAGGTAGCTCGCATTACAAGTCAGGCGCAGCTGGCGTAGTGGTTGGAGCATTTGACTTTTGAATCTAGGGGTCCCTGGTTCAATTCCCGCTCAACCCAGTGTACTACCTGCGGCGGTTTTTGGGCTAAGACCGCCTCAACAACTGTACCCATGGGGGTCTGGGTAGCCCTTGCAGTGTTCGTTCTGTTTAGGGCTTTTTCCCTCTGAGGTGATTGCTTCAGATGCTCTATGGATGGTCTCTGTGTCGCTCACCTCCTTCGTCATCATCCCATTGTAATTAGCCATTAATTATCATAGACTGCAGTGGCGTTAATAGAAAAAGGTCAAGACTCTGCCCAGACTCTGTGGGGTTTTTCACAGTAGATGTTTTCCCCCACCACTGATAAGTGAGGCTCATCAATTAATCATGTTAACCACATTTATAGGCTTGCTGTGTGAAGGGCCAAGAACAACAAGTACCTTTGTAATCAGCCTGTAATTACTTAGTACATACATAAAATAATAACGATAATAACGATGTACTTTACGACACCGCCACTGAGCACTACCTCCATAGTGGAATATGGCGGTATACAAATGACAATATATTATTAAATGACAATAAATTATTATTACAAAAAGAATTGTCCAACTTTTTATATCAATTCCAAACTTTTGAATATAAAAGAATTCCACAGCAAGATCACTTTATAGTAAGCCACTAAGATGAAAGTCACATTCAACAATACGAGAGTGTTTGCTAATATAGGGTGCATAATATGATATAATACGCACCTGATGAAGTATACTTGTGTACATACGCTTGTGTTAAACATATCCTGATTTAGTCAATTAAGTGTGACTTTCACACTTCACTTTTTGTGTTATACGATATGGCTAACACAGCAACTCGCATCTCTGCTGAATATAAAGTTATGATATATTCGCTGTATGATTTTTGTGTTTTTTGTATTGTTCAGTTCGCAACGCTACGGTGAGTTTATATAACGATTGCAGGCACTGCATGTTGCTGTTTGACCTTCAGCACGACCTTCACCACTGGACGAGAACTGGAGAGTTTAATGAAAGGCAGCTGAGTGAAGTCAGTAGTGAATTCATGGTCACTGTGTGGTCACTCTAAATAACGTGGGGATTGTTTTAATGCATTATGTCTGTAATAAAGACCACATCATGACCACTTGAGAATCGACATTTCCCAGTGAAGTATATCAATCTATATTGAGGGTGATATTAATAATGTCTTTGATGTGTGGTTCGGTTAAAAGTGATACCAATATTCAACTCAGAAACATAGGACAGAAATGCCCGTTTGACTTGGTATTACACCCACAGCTATTTGTATCACACGCGTGGGACTGTTTGTATCTCGACTGCTACGGTTTTGTATTATTTTTGCAACTATTTATCACATGTGGAGTGTATCCAACAGGGGATCATTTGTATCACACGCAGAACTGTTTTTATCACACATGGAACCATCTGTATCACACACGGGAGTATGTTACATGTGGAACTGTTTGTATCCAACATGGGATTGTTTGTATCACATGCACAACTGTTTGTATCACACATGGACATTTTTGTATCTTATGTGGAACTCTTTATATTACGCACGGAACCGTTTATAGCACAAACAGGAGTGTTTGCATGACATTTGATACTGTTTGTATCACACGCGGAACAGTTTGTATCACGCATAGGCAGGACCTATTGTATCTCATGCTGGACTGTTTATATGATACTTAAAGAGACATGGAACTGTTTGTATCACACGCAGACAGTTTGTATCACGCATAGGCAGGACCTCTTGTATCTCATGCCGGACTGTTTGTATGATACTAAAAGAGACATGGAACTGTTTGTATCACACGCAGAAGTTTGTATCACAGATGCAGATCCAGGACAACCTTTTGTTCATGATTGAACCGCAACATGGGCGACTCAAATCAGGGGAAACTCAATCAGTGACATTCACCTACAAACACATGTTGGCTGGCACAAACCGACTTCCTGTTCTGTTAAAGCTGACACGTGGAAGAGAAATAACGGTAACAAATATATTATCTAAATATTACATTTCAACAACAATTGATCACATAAAAAAGTGATTTTTTTGTCTTAAGTGAACATTTCGCAAATTCTTAAGAGCTTTATTTAAAGTAAATGTTACGCAACACGGGCCAATTTACCCATGTTCACCTGCAGTTTGCAATATTTGACAACGACGATTAAAGTTAATTCATTGATTTATTTATGGAGAAATATGCATTTTAATATTACTCAATAAAAAATGACATATTTGAAAGCATTTTTTTCTATTTAAAGAATTTCAAATTATTGAATGATTATATTAATAAATTAATAAACGATGGTACTTGAAGTTTTGTAGAAAAATACATAGAGAAAACCTATACCATTTATCGGACTTAAAGTTTGGGATTCTTATTCTCTTATTCAGCACACTGTACTCATAAATACAACTGTTTTGATTGTCGGTTTTTAAGTGGACAAGTTTAAGACTGAAAGTAAAAGTACGTTAGACAAATCACGTCATAAACTTTCATCTGACGCTCGATGACGATGAAGGGGAGTTAATTATGAATTAATGTACTTGGCCGTTTATAAGATGAATGTTACTTAAAGGGAGACAATACTATATGACATGAAAATATGTCCCAAAATTGTATACTGTGCTCTAATGATGAACTTCTGTAGTTTATTACCAATTGCCAATCTCAGGTAATTTGGTTATGAGGATGTATTTCAAAAACTGTGGGAGACGTTTGTTAACAAAAACACATGGTCACAGTTTCATTTATTAAATTATCCAGTAATTTTAATGTGAGAGGACTCACGTAATGCGATTGGGTTTATTGCATAACGTATTTTAATAAAATAGGTCAATATTTCATTATTAACTTTATTATTCCACATGCGGCAATTAAGATGAATGGAAGTTGATACCACCTGCTCTCATACCTTTATAAAACTAACACAAGCCACACAAAACAAATTTCACCGGCGACGAAATGACATTTTGATGGTCTTTCGGACCTAACGTCAGTATAGGTCGTTCAAAAACTTTCAAATTTCTATGCGATCTAGCTATGTTGAAACTTTCACGAAACGCCACGTGAATCTAGGGGTTTTTATAGTAAAATATTAATTCCAAGTAATTGCATAAGTAATACATTCTCATTCGGTTGAACTTTTATAAGCTAATGGAAACTGGTGGTTTAAGACGTTTTGCAATAAGTATATATCTCAAATAACAATAGGGATTTGTTTTTTGTTATAGTAATGATCAAATTAAAAATATTGTTTTTCAATATATTGTTATCCCCCTTGGCTACAATATGTGATTCTTATTGCTTAGATGTGTAGTTCACTTAACACACGTACAATTCAGATAGACAATGTCTTTCTGATACAAAATTATGGTTAAATAGTGTCGTCTATAAATAAATTTGAGATTAGTGCGGGAGATGGGTGCTGTGTGAGCTCAAATAGCTTTATCGGTTATTGTTGATGGTGCGGTGGGTGGTATATCAAACATAAAATGTTGAATGCCATGCAGTTGTCTTTCCCTACCTAGCAACACCAAGGGCGGATAATGGGTGGTCCAACAACCCTCATATTTTGGCCGCCACTGTGTTATGAGCCAGTGAATAGGATCATATTCCTTCATCAACAAATACCTTTTAACGATGCCATTTACTTGTTCTGTTCTTTTGTTCTTGTGTTCTACATTACCACAGTAGAGGAAGCCATCGAATAACAAAGATAACAATTCATACAGCTCTCGTACACAAGTATACTTCGTAAGGTGCAGTGTACTAGTGTACTTCATGATTGCACCCGATGAAGTATACTTGTATACATTACACCCGATAAAGTATGATATCAAGGGTTTACCAATTTTAAGGACCGATTTACTCCAGCAATCGGGGATAAATGTCTTGTTGAGGATTATCATGGTTTAGAACCCACGACCTCTCAGTTACAAGTCCAGTGCTCCTACCACTCGACTAACTGCTTCCTTAATATTGATCTCAGTCACCCTATAACATCATTACAGTATTACCTTTACTTGCCATTTTTATACAATATGGCTAACGCAGCGTTCCACAGCAACACACGTCTCTATTTATACATTTATAAAATTACAAGAGTTCAAAGAGGCCTCAAGATGCTCACCTGAAATAGAAAGGCAAAACAAAAGGTCAAGGAGGCCATCTTGATATTAGAACGAGAAGACAACAAGGCGACTACCTGACATCAAAAACAAGAGGCCAAAGAGACCTAAAAATGACCATTAGGATACTGAAACTTGGCTGAAATCACATCTAATTGTCTAAATAGAGATGCCCTAACCAAATCTGAAGGAGACCTACACAGAAAATACCTGCCAAATTGCGGACCTTAGCACTGATCGGACATGGAAATTTTAAAATAAAAAGTCAATCGAAATTACCTTTCTTTGCTCCCATGATGAGATGCTGAACAAATCTGAAAGATACTAACCCAAGGACAATATCTATCGAATGGCAGACCTCCGTGATGCAGGGTTCTAGAGAAAAAGTTTCAAGTAAAAATACAAACATTGACACAAGTTACCTCCCCTTACTGCCATGGCGATATGATAACCTAATCTAGAAGAGACCACCATAGGGACTATATTGGTCAAATGGCAGACCTCTGCAATGTGTGATTCTTGAGAAGAAATTTTGTTAAGAAAAATATGAACGTCGGTATAAGTTACATTCCTTTGCTTGATTTCTTCATCAGCTACTATCGTATAGTGTTTATTATTACTTTTTTATATATATTTTATTATTGTTTACATGTTAACCTGTTCTAATGCACAATATACACGCAGACTATTAGCTAATATGTTAGATATAATAGCATCGTCAATGTTTATTGGCGAATTTAATAACAGAATCTTTGATGTCCAACTGTTAACTCGTATTAATCTCAGAGGTTCTCACGTGACATGATTATTGACAGCATCAGACATTGAAACCTGCTGATATCCTTTTTTGTCTTATTAGATCTTCAACTAAGATGGAAATAGTGTCTAGTTGACTTGGATTGAAATGAAATATCGAATGTTTAATGAAATAAAAAAGACGGCTTTCGAATTTATTTGATCATTATATTATATGTTGTAGTCATAAAGAACAATGTTTTATGATTGTGTGGGAAATAATATTTAAATATATTGTTATCAATATATTGTTATTCCCCTTGATAGTTCGAAATATTCTGCAATAGTATTGTCTGATATATCTGGGCATGTCAGCATGCTTCGAGGATCAAGCTGTCACCCAAAAATAAGTTTGTGGTTATGACAAAAATGAAATCACTTCGATTTCAGAAGCATAGTATCACCTGGTGAATATTGTAGGTTTTTATTTCAGCTGAATTTTATCGGTGTCACAGTCGAGGCTGACCGGCGATACATTCATTTCCCGTCAAACAGTTTCCAGTTTACACCTGTTGCTGTTGGTGACCAGTCCAATCCTGTTCAGGTACCGTATCCAGGAACAGAATGAGGCATGCATTACCTGGTAGAGGTCCAAGTACCATGTCTAGGAACATAATGAAGAGTGCATTAACTGGTGGAGGTCCAGGCACCATACCTAGGAACAGAAGGGGGAACGCTATAGCTGGTGTAGGTCCAGGCACCATATCTAGGAACAGAAGGGGAACGCTATAGCTGGTGGAGGTCCAGGCACCATATCTAGGAACAGAAGGGGGAATGCTTTAGCTGGTAGAGGTCCGGGTACCATATCCAAGAACAGGAGGAGGAATGCTATAGCTGGTGGAGGTCCAGGCACCATATCTAGGAACAGAAGAGGGAATGCTTTAGCTGGTAGAGGTCCAGGCACCATATCCAGGAACAGGAGGAGGAATGCTTTAGCTGGTAGAGGTCCAGATACCATACCTAGGAACAGAAGGAGGAACGCTTTAGCTGGTGGAGGTCAGACCACCACATCTTATCATCCAATATTATTACTTATCCCAATACATACTTTCATAAGAGTCACCAAAAATTGGTGTCCATTTCCTGTTTCATACCCTCCACTATGACACGGTATCTTTTATGAGCAGATTCTGGGATTATCTTCAAAGGTTTTTCGTGTTTTTTGGTGATGTTCCCATGAATAAGACAGCTGATAGGTCAGGTGACATATTGAAGCTCTGTAAAATTATATATGGAAATAATGACATTGGACCTTATCATTTGTGGTGAAAATCATGCACTAGACTGTATCACAAATGATCATGTTCCTGTGTCATTAGAGACTAATATATGTAGGATAAATATAAGTAGTGTATCTTGGATATATTTTGACAGATCTATGAAATGTATAATGGTGGATCAGTGCCTCTGACATATCACATTGATTTGACACCGCTGGACATCATAAGACAGGTCAGTGTGTGGTGTTTAGGCTTATGTCAAGCTTAATTTAATCATTTAGACATACTATTTCAGTGACAGTCACCTCGACGATTTATCATTATTGGTTTCTTGAAATGACTGTGGTTGCCATGAAATTGGTTTATCCTAAACGCATCGGCTGAGAAGATGTTGGTGCTGATTTTTCTCAATTTTTCTCAAGTTCAGCGTCATTTAACCTGTCAGCACTATTGTCCAGCTCCGCTACTAAGGGTTTCACTCGATTTGTAAAGTCATTTTTTTCCAATTTCATCATGCAATAGAACTCTGCCCCCTTTGACTTTGTAATCACAAATTTATTACTCATTTCTGTTTTATACTCCAATATAATCTTATTATAAATGTATGTACATTGACTACATTGTGATCTCTCTACGATTCAGTGCCTACAAAGTGAAAAATACGATAATGCATCTAATAAATGTTTATCTATGATCGGAATTATTGTCGTCTCCTTGAGGGATTTTGGCATGTATCAGTGCAATTCCATCCACTTATAGTCAGTTAAACCTTGCTTTCTCACATTGTCTCCAACATTCTTGATGTTTTTCCACCTTGTAAGACTTGATATCTGTAATCATAACTATGTACGATTTTTTTTTGAATTTGTTGGGATACTTTTGCCAATGCAGTCAATATTCGTCGGTTCTTTGCAGGAAAACTTTGACCAAATGATATTCGACTGCTTGAATCCGGATGGCGAGATCTTACCCGGGCGGACCGCGCAGATTTCGTGGTGTTTCGATCCGATCGAGGTTAAAACGTACGTCGTGGATGTCCGGATATCCGTGGAAGAAGGAGACTCGACCGTCGTGACCTTCACTGGGATCGGTTACGATGGCCACGCACTCGGCGACACAATGACCCCAGCTGCCATCGCGGAGAGCAGCGAGAACGTACCCACTGTGCAGAACATAACACTTGACTCTCAGGTCAGGGGCCAAAGGTCATTGCGGTATTACGGAGCCGCATCTGAGAGCCTCGGCTTATACTTGCGGTCTATAAATGTTGTACTTTATCTTTACATTTAGAGAAGCTTCGTCTAACTCAAGCATCAGACAACTTTTGGCTGGGCACACATAACGAGAGATTGCTGGCCCTTTTCACGGCAATATTTATCGTTATTTATTTCACTGATTCTGGGCTACCATTTTTCAGAATCAACGGATTAATGGTTGTCATAGGAAGTAATGTGGGCCTGTTTTCTTGATCTATTTGTACCCTGATTTTGATCATATCGGAAACATAGTCACTGGATGTGAGCAAGTATTGCTTCCACCATGTCTAATCATTGCCTATCTCCGTCAGTAAGTTAGGTTTTGAGTCATGCAGTGACCTAACTTAGTAAGGTAGGTTTTGAGTCATGCAGTGACCTAACTCAGTCAGTAAAGTAGGTTTTGAGTCATGCAGTGACCTAACTTAGTCAGTGAGGTAGGTTTTGAGTCATGCAGCGACCTAACTCAGTCAGTAAAGTAGGTTTTGAGTCATGCAGTGACCTAACTCAGTCAGTAAGGTAGGTTTTGAGTCATGCAGTGACCTAACTCAGTCAGTGAGATAGATTTTGAGTCGAGCAATTACTTCATTCAGTCAGTAAGATAGTTCTTCGGTTATGAAATAAACTATCTCAGTCAGTAACTTTTGACTGAATCTTGACTGAATGCAATGACCGAACTTAGTAAGTTTACACAACGATGACCCTGTCTAAACGGTCAGTGTATGCTGCAGTCCCTTCATACTTTGACCTGTGTCCAGCTGGTGTATCTGTCCGTGGACCGCATCAACATGGACAACATCTCGCTCTACTCTCAGTGTCGTCGGGTCGTATTCGTCATGAATAAATCTCGCTACGTCGTCAGCTACCACTGGCGCGTCGCATCGAAGGCCGACTGTAACGTAAGTTCGCAGTCTACTACAGTCTACCTCAGTCTACAGTCTACTGAAGTCTCATTGCGTTTGTACTCTTATATTACGCCTACAGTCACTCCGTGCTTTCCAAGGTTTCAGTCTTCCGTCTAACATAGTCTGCAGTCTGCCAGTGTCCACACTGTGCCAAAGTCTATGGGCTCTTATTGTCTAGACTCTGCCGAAGTTTACTACTGTTTGCTAAGTATATAGTCTGTCAAGGTCTGCGGGTTTCTAAAAATCTATATTTCCACACCACCGTTAACTCCTGTTTTGATTTTAACTATATTCGCAAAAAACTCCATTTAATTTTTTCTACCAGTCTTTTGCCAGTCTCTTTCCAGTCTTTTACCAGTCCTTTGCCAGTTTTTAACCAGTCTTTCGCCAGTCTTTTACCAGTCTCTCCCAGTCTTTTGTCTTTTGCCATTTTTTTTCAGTCTTTTACCAGTCTTTTGCCAGTCTTTCACCAGTCATTTGCCAGTCTTTTACCAGTCTTTTGCCAGCTGCATGTTGACGCCCTCGTATTTCAGGCATTGTCCATTTACCCAGTTCATGGCCAGCTCCAGCCGGGTGAAAGCAGACTGTGCCGCGTGATTTTCACCGCACTCGGTGAACCTTCGTTTCACGACCTTGACCTAGTTTGCGAGGTACTAACCATAATCAATCTTATGACCTATTTAATATTTAAGCGTTAAAAACACGCTTTTAAATTCAATTCGCTCTATGATACTGTATACCGTAAAACTTACAAAAAATACATTTCATTATTTGTCACGAGGCTATGAAACCAAAAGATGGAGGGCTCGAATCATGGCAATATCACAATAATTGAGTTATTTGGTTATATCAGCCATAAATACCAGCGCATTTCTGACAACACGAATTAATGTGCACCGGGAGAGTAAATTTGTGTGGGACTTGCTCAAAGAAATGGGGGGATCAGCATCACCCGAAGAGACATTCATTTCCTGGTCCGTGGGAATCACTTAGCAATGACATTTCACAAAGGACCGTTTGATGACAGCTATTTTAATCAAATATATTTTATAACATGCGTCGCTTGACCTTATCTGTGAAGGTCAAAAATGAGACGATGTTCGCGAAATATGAGAAGGAACTTGACGAGTGGCAGGCGGAACATTATCGTCAGCGGACGGAGTTCGTGGTGACAGAGAGCAATCCCGACGCTGATCGAGTCAATACTCCCATACTCGATGTGCTGGTGGGTGGTATCTGTGTAGTAGGCCGTCAACCTGGCCAACAGCATTCGGTATATGATGGTATCAGTGGGGGGTATTGATATATTAGGCCATCAACCGGGCCAACAGCATTCGGTATATGAAGGTATCAGTGGGGGGTATTGATATATCTACTATAGTTATATCTACTTTTGTCACTGTCAAAACCAAAAAACTGGATATAATGGTGGGTTTTTTAGATGTAGGAGTCCGACAACTGGGCCGACAAATGTATCTATTGTATACACATAAAATCTCATGCTCTAAGTGAAAATCTTTTGTTATGACCCTGTATTCCGAGAAAATACAAGAAATATAACAAAAAAATTACCGACCATGCATTTGGAGTCAAGAATCCTCGGGAATTATTCACTTTTTATTCTAGTTTATTGTGAGATTCATGATAGGGCAGACGTCAGGCCTACATCAAGATGTAAACGCAGTCACTGGACCGGAAAATTGCATGTCGTGTGATTAATCTCTCAACCAGTCCATAGGCCACAGTTTTATCAAGCACGAGTCAGATTTGACCGATTGGCCACAGATTTCTCCGGTATTTCCCAGGTACGACCGCCAAGTCGACAGCTTGAAGCGGTGAAGGCTCCACCCTGCATGGAGATGCAGCTGATGCCCAAGTACAAGGTATCCAGTAGTCACATAAATACGGGAATATCCGTGGACACAAAGGGACACAACCAGGATTTAGTGCCAATTTATCGATGGTAGTAAATGTCAGTCTTGTTTAAAAATATAGTACCCTCATTGTCTTCTTATTGTGCACTGATTGTACCCTCATTGCACCATGATTGTGCACTAATTGTACCCTCATTGTACCCTCATTGTGTACTAATTGTACCCTCATTGTCTTCTTATTGTGCACTGATTGTACCCTCATTGTACCCTCATTGTGCACTAATTGTACCCTCATTGCACCATGATTGCGACGGATTTGTCTTTTGACGCCACTGGTTCCCAATAGTACCAACAGACGGACTCCACATACGGCACACTCGGGGATATCTGTGATAGATGATAACTCGAATGAGGTAACAAGGTCAGCTTCTGGAGAGATAACGCAATCGGTGTGTGAAGCATACGCACAGATGTAAACAGCTTCTACATCGCCACAGTGAAAGAAAGGGCTACAAAATGATTCTAAGACCCTTACAGATTCAAATAAATCATATTTTTAAAGTAAAATCACTAAGGAAATTAGTAAAAATTCTTTAAATTTAAAATTAGATCTTTCAAACCTACGTATTTTCCGATTTCCAGACTCTGCCTCCCATCAATATATCGAACATCGACGATTGGTACGCGGATAAGCAGAGGCGTAAACGGGAGGGGGACACATGGTGGGAGAAACCCACCCCTCCGATGAACAGTTTACTTCACCTCAGTATCACGGCTCGCACCCACAACGTCCCCGACTTCCAGACGAACTTCCCCAAACTGAGGAAACGCATCTATGTTGACAGGTAGGATTATAATAATGGATGATAACATTGCTGATAATGATGATAATGGTGATGACGATGGCGGTGATAATGTAATGTAGTGTGATCATTTATATAACGCAGTGCTCAGTCCCACGGACTCTTGACTGCGCTTTACAGCGATATACATATATAAGAATATTGTGATCAATCCATTGGGTTCACCAAAGTTAGTCTGTAAGAATAACTGAAAACAAATAGAAGCACTTTTATGTTAGTTTCGTTGTTAGTTTCGTTGTTAGTTTATTGTT
>WURV02163786.1:0-15247 GCA_011762755.2 Epimenia babai
AATATCTAGATTATTCTTTATGTGAAATGCTTATCCACGCTTTTATCACTAGTAAACTGGACAATTGTAATTCTCTTTACATTAATTTGCCTAAATTTCTGATCAATAGGCTACAAAAATTACAAAACTGCTGTGCTCGTCTCCTTTCTAGAACAGCGCCGAGACACCACATAAAACCTGTTTTAAAGTCCCTACACTGGCTGCCCGTGCAACAGCGCATTGTTTTTAAAAGTTCTGCTTTTGACATTCAAATGTTTGAACAATACTGCCCCATCATATCTCAAGTCCTTAATATCGGTCCGAAACACTGCTAGATCAACACGACAGAGTCAGACAGTCACTCTCAACACTCCTCATTCTCGATGGGTTAATTTCGGTGACCAAGCCTTTGCAGTCGCTTTTTAATTCTCTTCCGTTACACATTAGACAATGTACAGAACTAAATACCTTTAAATCCAAACTTGGAACATTTTTTTTTCTACTACCTTTTGCTAAGTTGACAGTGGGTAATTCTATAATGCAATACCATGTAATTTTCTTATATTTTGTGTTTTTCGTGTTTTTCAAATCTGTGCTGTAATACTTGTAGT
Organism: Epimenia babai; assembly: GCA_011762755.2. Lineage (NCBI taxonomy): Eukaryota > Metazoa > Mollusca > Solenogastres > Cavibelonia > Epimeniidae > Epimenia > Epimenia babai. The sequence goes on from WURV02163786.1 coordinate 591, forward strand.
TATATTTTCTTTATATGTGATCTAACTGTATATACCTACCTATTTTATTTTCGATTTAATCATGGTATACCGAGTTCGATTTTGAACCGTATTCCTCGTATTCCTTGTTTTTCTAGGTAATCGTATTAACCATAAATTTATAAAGTATCTTTGATAGCCATGTGTTAAAAGGGCACTATAAATCAATAAAATTTCATGTCATTTCATTTCATGATTCTAAAACCAAATTTCTAAGTAAATGTCCACTGGTGGGGCTGTGTATATCGAAATATATTATTTCATTGCAAACGGGAAAATTGCACCTTGGCCATTAATGATGTCAACAATAAAGATAATTGTTTAATTTGTTGAATATAAGACATCCGCTATTTAAAAGGCTATTTCAGCAGGGGAGGGGGTTGTCACCACCATAGATCATTGATATTTTTATACAGTAATCCCTTGTGTTATCAGATGGATATTTTTCACCTGAAATTTTCAAGTACTGCAAATTGTGTCGTCGGGCGAAACACCGTGCGTATAAGATTCACCAACAGCGGCACATCATCGAGACCCTCAAAAAGATTGTTGTATTGCGCCAGGCATGTGACTTGAATTTTACTCATCTTATAAATTACACAAATATTTTTAGTAGATTCATCCAAACTTTATTATATGGCTTGATTGTGTTTTTTGTGGATAATTTGTAAATGCTGCATGATCTTTAATCTCTAATAATACTTGAGGTCACTTGAGCTATTGTTGATTCTGATAGGACATTGCCATTGTGCATCTGTCCATCAGATATTAACATTTTCTTACAAAATCTTTAAAAACTACTTTGCCATTTCGCAGGTATTTTTCTCTGTTTTCATTATTGTATGTAAATATTTGCTAGAGCAAGAATTGATTCAGGGTCTTGTGGAGACCAACAATACCATCACTACGCTAAATGCTCGTGATCTAATTTTAAGTGAATTGTAATGTACTGGAATTGCCGGGTCACCCATGATGGAAGATATTTTTTATTTACATAAGACACTACATAAATTTGTCTAATGATGATAAGTAATAAAGGTGGTGTCATTACAGAGGATGCTGGCTGAAGTGAGATACCTAGCTCCTGACCAACTGCCCAGTTATATTTACCATGATGTTACTGACAACACGCAGCACCTCATCATGGAGTACAGGAGCCTCTCATCATTTTGCCAGTTGATACCTTTTGTTTTTAGCTTTTAGAATACTTGCCATTCTTATCTAACAGAGTTATCTGGCTGACACACGTAGCAACAGACTTGCAAACAGAGTTGGGTTATTCTTTTTTCTGTTTTGATGTTTAGCAAGGCATCTATATCTGATTGCAAAATTGCCAGTCATGAGTCATGTGTCACTGTTAAAGTTATTTATCAAAACATCTCCCACTCTAAACATCTTCAAATCTAAACTAAAAACTCTCTTCTTCACCCGTGCTTACAGATTGACCTAATGCACAGTTCTTATGTGTATTCTTAGTTCACATTGTGTTACATACTTACATTGAATTCTTCAAAACTCAAAGTCATCACCGTAAGTATGTGTACATTGTACAAGTTTATACAAATTCAAAACCACTACTAGGCATTGCAGTACATAACTTCATTAGTCTATGTTTTTTAAGTCGCAACATTGTGAAGTGTCATCAATGTGATCTTGTCATTATTGACCAAAGGCACTATAAATAAGGTTCTATTATTATTGTTATTATTATTATTACTACTATTATTATTGTTATTATTATTACTACTATTATTATTGTTATTATTATTACTACTATTATTATTATTACTACTATTATCATTGTTATTATTTTTTTATCAAATATGCTCTAACAGATTATGCTGAAACATACTAATAGTCGGTGTGAGAAATCTATAATAATTATTGTAAAGAATTTAAACTTTTTAACAACTTGAATAATTCCATCCTGACAACATTTATACAACGATTACGATGGAACAATTACAACGATTAATCATGTAGACTACACCCTATATACGCAGTTAGGTTAAGTTAAACTAAGATATCAAATGAATGCCTATCGGCCGTTCACTGATAGTATTTATAGTCTCCTCATGTGACTATGGATCATTCCAGAACAATGAGGCAAATTTTGCCCATTGCAAAATCATGTTTACATAATTCCGATTTTTCAGCTCACCTGAGCTTATGCTCAGTGAGCTTTTCCGATTGGAGTTTGTCTGCCGTCCATTCATCCATCGATGTTAACATTTTCTTAAAGAATCCTCTTCAAGAACGGCTTATCGCAGAGGTATGCTATTTGGCAGATATTGTCCTTGGCTTGGTCTCTTCTAGATTTGTTCACGGTATCATCATCGCAGCTAGGGGAAGTAACTCCTGTCGATGTTTGTATTTTTTCTTTAAAAAATTCTCTTTTGAAGAACCGCTTAACGAAGAGTTCTGCTATTTGGCAGATATTGTCCTTGTGTTGGATTTTTTTATGGTATTGTCATCGCAGCTACGGGAGGTAACTGCTGCTGATGTTCGTATTTTTTCTTAAAAATTTTTTTCTCAAGAACCCATTATCGCAGAGTTATGCTATTTGACAGATATTGTCTTCGGGTTGGTCTGTTCTAGGTTTGGTGATGGTTACGTCATTGCACCTAGGGGAAGTGACTTATGCTGATGTTCATATTTTATAAAAAAATTTTTTCTTAACCTTTTGAACACGAGCGGCCGCAAAACCGGCCCCCACGTGTTTCGTGTTGGTAAACAAACAACACGTGATATATTTCAATGATTTGCGACAGTCTAAGCATTCGTTGATATCTTCGGGCACTTAGGTCGTCGACACTTCGTCATTTTTGACCAATTACTGCCGTGTACACATGATTGATAAGCCAATTGGTGACGTGATATACACACGCCTTTGGTACGTGAAAGCGATTCTTTTTTGAGCTGTGTCAATTCATGCAGAAATAACTTTTTTAGAAGGTAGAAAGTCGTCAAATTTATTGAAGAAAACAGCTGCAAACATATTTCGTCAGCAGCTGCCCTACAGCAGATAATGTGTGAGACGATGACGAAGATTTAGACGTTGATCAAACCTACAGTGAGTCAGATGATACTGAATCTGAATGTGACAGGTCATGTCAAGAAGACCCTAGCCATACTCCATACCCACTCCATGCAGTTAGTAAGCCTCCTGGTTAACGTTATTATTGATTACATTTTCAACAAAAAGGAAGAAAAACAAACAAAAACTCGGAAGTAACATAAACCAGAAGATGAAATGGCAGATAAATAACGGTACTCAATGAATAATTCTAAAATTGGTTTTGATAGTCTAGCATATGAGTAAGGTTCCATGAAAGGTAAGCCTAAAGAATATATGTTCTATCAATCACAAAGGTGAAGGCAGGCGGCGCAGAGGCAGCTCATAGGAGGCTTGCCTGAGGATTTCATAAATTTCAATTTTATGAATAATTACTGCCATTTACAGATCTAACCAGTAGTGAATACGCAATTAGTATTACAATTTTGCCTGTTTCTCCACTCACCTGCAGGCTGCGCTCTAACATTCTGGTGGCGCGTTCCATCTTCATTTATACTCGTTTTTTGTTCTATTTTTACAATAGAGCCAATATACCCTGGTAGATATTAGTATGACCATTATTATAATCATAGTTTTTATATAACCTGTAAATCCAGCTCAAAGCAATATGTACCAATTATTAACCTATCTAAAGTATTTACAGCTTTTATTTCTATTTTTTCAGACAAGTCGTGGTGCTGGCGATGCAGGGCGTGGACGTAGGTGTGGGAATTATGGTAGAGGGACCTCAAAAATAGCTCGTACATGTGCCACTCCAGCAGCTCCTCCACGGCCGACTTTAGCTGCCACTTGGACATCCGATACATCAGGTTTTCAACCAACTACATTCACGCCTAATGAAACCCCGGGGCCAAAAAACTTGCCTCAATCAATCAACACAGACAGTCCTCCTGAAGATTGCATGAATTTATTTTTGGACAATACTTTGTGGACACTATTGGTAACCGAAACAGACAAACAAGCTGTGCGCAAGTTAGCTCAATAGCCTAAGAAATGTGCCGCAAAACTACTTGTCAATACTCCTGTAACATTCGCCGAAATGAAAGCAATGTTTGATGTAGGTCAGCTATGGAAATGTTGATAGAGAAAGACTGTTATGAGCTGTATTGGAGAACCAAAGATACAAACCTGACACATACACCAGGGTCTCAACATGTAATGACTCGATAAAACTGACAAGATTTATAAAACTCGCCCAACGTTTGACAGCGTATTGAAAAATTTCAAGCAATATTATGTCCCAAATTGTGAACTGTCACTCGACGAAGGATTGATACCAACCAAAAATAAACTATGGTTCAAACAATACATAAAAGACAAGCCGATACATTGGGGAATAAAAACATATGTTGTGTGACTCTGCTACTGGATACATATGTAACGCTGAAGTATATACCTGTAAAACTGATGAGCCTGCCAATACCATCGACAATCTTGGTGTAGCAGGAGACTTAGTTTCAAGAATCACAAAAGATGTCCAAAATCAAGGTTACATTGTATACGTACACAGATAGATTTTACACTACTGTTGGATGTTGGTATAAATACGTACGGCACCGCAATGACAAATCATCGTGAATTCCCTAAAGAATTGATAAACAAACAACAATTGAAACAATTTACTCGTGAACAGAGTGATCTTCTGTTCAATGGACGCGTTGCTGCGATCGTCTGGATGGATAAGCGTCCGATATATTTCATAACATCTGTGTACATTGATTCACCAATTGACAGTGGACAGCGATATGACTCTGAAGTAAAACATCATATGCCTGTGACATGCCCAAAAGCTGTGAAAGCATATAATGCACATATGGGAGGTACCAATAAAAATGATCAGATGACACGTTTGAATAAATCACGACGTCACTATAAATGGCTGCATCAACTCATGATCCAATTTTTTATGTGGTCTGCATATAATGGCTACGTTATAATGAACTTCATGAATCCACACTACAAGCCTAACAAACGGCCATACACGTTTCACATGTATCTGGAAAAACTTTGCTACCAATTAGTGAGTGGTTGTAATACTGTTGTTGCGGACTATGGTTGCCTTCGCTCAGCTGAACAAGTTGACGAAAAACGACTGAAGCTCGATGTATCACATGTTCCTGAGCGAGCCGACGAGGCCACTGGAAACAATCGATGTGTTGTATGTCGAGAAAGATATCTGAAGGCCAAACAATGGAATCCTAATGCAAGCGACAAGGATCTGCCAAAACGCCGCGAGACAGTCTTCCGATGTGTTACGTGTGAGGAGTACCTTTACATTGGAGGACCGGATCAAAATTGCTGGCATGACTGGCGCAACCGGGTTCACTACTGGTGGTGAAATGAACGTTGTAATGCTATATAACACTTGATCAGATATCAGTATATATAACTTGACGATGTGTATAGTATGTGCATTTAGACATTTTATGGTATGGCTCAAATATTGAAAAGGGTAACAAACCATTACATGAAATGTGTCTTGAATATGATGAAACTATGCCAGGGGAATGCCAATAAATAATGTATTATGCATATAAGATGTTTACTTTGATATATTATGATATTCACTGTGATATATGTGAAGTTATAAACAATATACCCCTGCGAGGTATATTAGCTGGGGCAGCTAGTGTGGGGGTTATCGGACCCCTGGGGTGGTTAGAGTTCAAAGGGTTAAGAACTGTTTATCGCAGAGGTCATTCAGCAGATATTGTCCTTGGGTTAGTAGTATCTTTCAGATTTGTTCAGCATCTCATAATAGGAGCAAAGGGGGGTTATTTTCATCGACTTTTATTTGAAACTCCATGTCCACTTAATGCAAAAGTCCGCCATTTGGCAGATATTGTTTATGTAGGTCTCATACAGATTTGTTTAGGGCATCTCTATTTAGGTAATTAGGTGTGATTTCAGACAAGGTTTTTCCCACAAATCTGTATTTTTTGTTTCAGTATCTTAATGGGTATTTTCGGCTTCTTTGGCCTCTTGTTTTTGATGTCAGGCAGTCTCCTTGTCTCCTTGTTCTAACATGGCCTCCTTGGCCATTTGTCTTGTTTTTTCCCCATTTTTTCAGGTGAGCATCTTGAGGCCTCTTTGTCTCTGTAGTTACCAAATATCAAAAAATTATATTGTAGTTACATTCGATCTAACTTGTAAACTGTTTATTTTTATGTTTTATATATTGTTTATTGCTATATATGTAGTGTTATATTTTACTGTCTGCTATTAGAAAGGAATTTCGAACAAATATTTATTTCAATATTAAGTAATTAAGTGAAAAGTATGTTTGCTTTTGTTATGCTTTATTGTCACTAATTGCCTTTCTTTGGCGAAACAAAATGTTTAACCTTCCTTTATTTTTATGATTTGGTAGAAATGTACAAAATGTACAGAGAAACACAATCCAGAAGACTTGATCTGCATGTTTATTGTGTTAGTCGACCCAGAGTGCAGACTAATCGGTTATAACAAACACCGTTATATAATAGGACTAACCGAACCACTCACTAATTTCACAACAATACAGCCCTTCACTTAAAGACAGACAAGCGCATGACAAACAAGCCAATGTAATCAACAAAATTAAGTGTAAGGATTGTGATTGGACAAAAAGGCTCTAGTATTTCTTACCACCTGTGGCGTTAAACTCATAAGGTAAATATGTGACAATGGATCCATTATCAATGTAGGAAACTACCGACTATACAACATTAGAATTATGTCATCACGCCCCAAAAACAACTACGTATTAACCACTCCCAGAACAATAGACTATATATTAAAGTGATGACACTGTTATTCATGCGAACCTGCACATTCATCATATTAATTTTTACTAACAAACATTTAGTAAATAAATACATCATATACACGTACTAGACAGAGAGTGTTTTCAGACCTTACTATTAAACATTTAATGTTCCTTTTGTCTTAAAATGAATGCAAGCGCACCAGAGATCATGTAGTGTCACCCACTTCTGGAGGACACATAAGACTCCCATTGTGTCATGAAGGTGCCCTGTCAGTATGCCAGTTTGAAAGCTTGGGAATCCCTATAATAGAATGCAGAATAGCTGTTAATGGGTACTATAAAATGAAATTAATTAGTTATCTTAATTAATATGTTGTGCCATTTTTGTGCTGATTTTAGTAATCAGTTTCAGTGAGGCTCTAATGTGTGGAGTGATAGTCTGAATTAAAAATCTGTTAAATTATTCACAAGAATGAATATAAATAAAGACCAATTCTCATCATATTCTCCCGTTACTGACAATAGATACAGTTGATATAATTAAGGTGCGATTTTGTTACAGAAAATAATTGAACGTTGTTTTATAAGAATTTGTTATACCTCATATAGAACATGCATCCAAGATAGACACGTGCAGACCCAAATGGGCCGGTGTTGGAATATATGAACTTTGACATGATTTATAACCCAAGTGAAAGGCGGAATGAATTGTCTGCGCATTACACGCAAAATGTGTCATTGAATCCGATAATTAATTGTGAACCATATCAAGAGTCATGATTGGCTCGTACGTATGATCTATAAATGTTGGATTCTATCTGTTTAACTTGATATCCCTTGCAGAGAGATGAAGTCATTGAGGGCAGAATTTGGGATCGAAGATACATCAAGTGATGAGGAAAAAGTCAATCGTTAGTCACCACAATATTACGTATTTAGATTATACCTGGAAATGGACTGTTTGTATAATGCTTAAGCTTTGTCCTGCGTATTGTGAAATATTCTGAGGATCACTAATGGTAGTTGCTGAACACCTCAGAATATTTTATTTTGTTGACAGTTGGTGTTTTATCCATTGACACATTTTTTGTTATTTAAGTTATTTCTTTTCAACATATTTTTGTTGATGCAAATATAAATGAGGATTGCCACGAGGTGACATCGTCGACTGCCGTGATTCTACAAGAGATGTGCGATTGGTGATCTTGTAGCCCATAATGATTTTATATCTATGCTATAAACGATAGAAACAACAATCAACAGTCAGAAATGAACGCTGTTGTGCTTGACATCGAGTGTCATCAGCTATTTCTGTGCGCATTTGAAGGTTGATTATGCCATTAAAACACGAGCAGCCACAGTATCTTATCCTTCGTAGCCTGTTATAAAAACAGAAAAAATGTATATCATTGGGAATCTTCAAAATTTTTCCCTTTCTAACAACCTAAAATATCTTCGTGGTGATAAGCGACTGCTTTGGTACAAGATTAATATAGTAGCCATTTTGGTTCGCTAAGTAACTAGAGAGAAATGCGCAGTAAAACCTTTCGTGTCCCACCAGAGGTCAATTTTTATTCTATTTATTTCTATTTTCTTGTAGAATAAGGCTCTCTCACATTCAGGTCATTGGTTAGAGAGTTGCATGTAGCCAATGTGTGTCATCCATGTCTTTTGTAACTTTGTGTTTATGTTACAGCCAAGGTCAGTGGAAACAGGGTTGTTCTCGCTAAGTAAAAGTGATTGGCCAGGATCAAGTTGATAGTATAAGGTTGCGAGCCGTGTTCGTCTAAAATGTATAAAAGAAATGGGAGCACCTCTTAAGACTAACAATATCTCTGAAACCCCCTGCTTTCGCATACACAGTAATAGTTTCATCATTCACTTTAGAAAAGAATATTACTTAATATGTGAATACTTATTAAGACCAGTAGAGAATACAAAATTACATTAAATGCATAATGGCGACATCCTCCCAGATCGGGCAACACCTATAGCTGCGATGCAATGCAAGATGACTGGATCACGGGACATCTCTGACCGTGAGCTTGTCAATATGCTACGGCATCACATCAAGTGCACGCAGTCTGACCCGGTCAGTTTCCTGAAGTTAACTATCACCCTACATCTTTAAGTCAAGCTCTATGGCCTCATGTCACTCGGTGTTCTTTAGAAAAAACTGTGGAGGATTTATTTTTTTTGTTTATTGATTTATTTTTTTTCAGACAACACCATTGTAACATACAGAGTTACCTAACAGTAGCATAAATTACATTATTGTGTCCTGCATCTATACAGTTATGATGTACAATCTGCACTACATTAGTGAAGTGTAATGCTCTTCATCCACACTCTTCAGTCATTGACAGGTTAAAAAATAATTTTTAACGAGAAAATATCTACAAATACTTCTGTAACGTAAATGGTTGGCAGCTGTAGTGGTTTATGAATACGGTTAGGGACATTCGCATCCTAATCACATGTCTAGTACTTTTCTATCTAAGTTTGGGCCCCACCCAAGGCAAATTTTTTATGTATTTGCCTCGTCTTAAATTTAGAAATAACAGAACACTAGAAGAGTATTTGACCTATAATATTTATTTATATAATGTAGTTAGGGTTGGAAGTGTATTAAAGTTTTATCTTTTGTATGTAAGATCAATATTATGAAAATTTCAGGATCTATTTAAACAAATTTCCATTGACATTAAAATTGATACACACTTCCATATATTGAGTATACTTAATCGAAGGGAGTATGCAAGTATCCTTGTCCATATGTACCACATGTACCATGATCAAGACTTCTATATTGAATCTCAGACCAATGTCTCTACACATAAAGAATCAGTAATGGTCCACTACTGCTACACATGCGGAGGTGGATAGCACTACAAGAATGAGGACAAATAGAGTAACCTACAGAAGCATTACTGAAAAGAATCACGGATAGTTGAAGAAAACAACACAATATCACATAGAATAATTGTGGAAAACTATTTTGAGCAAAAATGTTCAATAACTATTGAAGATCGCTCTACCCGAAATATCAATACAATAACTACCACAAGGAAATCACCTGCTGGACTGATGATGGATCAAATATATCCAGCACAAACGCAGGATCTGTAGTGTCTATAAACAAGTCTGATGCAAAAACGCAAAGAGAAATTTGACTGCCTCTTGGAGAATACACAACTATTTCAGGCTGAAGTTTACTCACTTGCAATATATATTTGCATAAAAAATAAACTAATGGAAGAAATATACTTCTTTACAGTGTTAGCTAGGCAAGCCTCAAAGCCATACAAAATCATCGGACTTTATAACAAATGGTTAAGAAATGTATAAAATGCTTTGAAAACTTATGCAAAAACAATCACAGAGCACTTCACTGGGATCCAGATCATTTTGAGGTGAATCAAAAGGCTGATGATTTGGCAAGACTAGGGGGTGAATTGACTCCAGATAGTCCAGAGCCATACATACCTATCGTTAAAAGTGTAATAAGGAGTGCAGTGGGCAACTACACTCCCGAAACGCAAAAAAAAATACTGGCGAACACGAAATGATTATCGACAGTCGAAGGAAACAATAAAGGAACCTTGAAAAACGCGGATCGTTCTTATTGCAAATTCCAAAGAAAAAACCTGAGAAATATGACATCTATATTAACTGCAGTTTTAAATTAATTAATTTAATTAATTAATTTTTCAAATTAAATTGCAGTTTGTAATGAGACCTGAACAATTTGTAATTCTCCTTGACTGCCACATGCCCAAAATGTGATCGGGAAGACGAGAAGATTTGCAAAAATCTTCCATGTGTAAAATCCACGTGGCTGCCCAGCGTGAAATTCTCACCAATCTCTATAAATTCCTCGCCCCATGAGAATTTCTTAGTGGGGATGCATAAGAAGGGCACTTCTTATGCTTTCGGGTCTCCTCTGTTTCTGGTTGCAGGTGACCGTGAATTCCAGTGCTCTCAGTCCCCACTGTGCCTTGGAAGCTGAGATGATCTGTAGTTTAGACACAGGAACTATTCCAGTCCTCAGGACCACCAGGGTGTTTCGGAGGACTCAAAACAAATGGACTGACCATTTCATAATATTCTAAACGATTGAGTAACCAGACACACCAGCTCAGCTTAAATCAATGAAATGAAACATTTTGTTATTACAAATTCCTATGCTTTTTACTGACTTGACATGGTTATTAGTTAAGTATGTATAGGAGCAAACAAGGAGCGAACCGAGGCTAGACCTATACATACATATGTACGGATGCACGCATGTACGCGAGCATACATCCTTGATAAGCAAAGCATTTATTAGTCTTATTTCATTGATTCATCTGTGCCTGTCTTTTCTTGTTGTCATGTGGCCACTCTTATCTCTATTTATCTTTTGAATTTTTAAATCACAGATATATACCATGTGTTTGTATGTCATGTACCTCATGTATGCACATAAACTTGATACACATGTATTAATGCGACTTCTCAGATGGCACCATACCTGAACACAGAAGATATTGTTCTGGATGACATCATTTCTCAATATCAAATACAACCCATCAAAAAGTCTGCTGTCGTTAATCCTCTCCCATCAAGTAATATTCATTTGATAGTGAACTTGTACATTTCAGTTTGCGCTTGCACTGTAAGTCGACATTCTCCACACAATTCTATTAGTTGCAGGTGTTATGTACAGCCAATAGTCCAAGTTGGAGTGAAATCTTCTGTCAGTACCATTATTCTGTCAAATTTTAATATGAAATTTATCACTTGCTTGTTAATGTTATTGTTTTTGCCATTTATACTGAATTGGTGTAACTAAGAGCCCCTAACATTTCCAGCTTACTGTTGATCAAAATTGTTTATCAGCGAAAATAAATACTGTTGAGAAAAAAATATTAAAATTTTGGTAGCCATTAAATAAATGCATTATTTTTAGCTCACCTGAGAGAATGTTTTGGTAAACAATTCTAATTGGATTTCGGTTGACATTCGTCCATTTGTCCTTTTGGTCGATTTTAACATCTCACAATATTTTTGGTAAAAACGCATATATGTATATGTTATTAGGTTATCAGAATTTGTCTTGACATGGTGTAATTTAGATTAACGAAGGGAAGTCATGTATGGTAATGTTTGTATTTTTTCATAAAAGCCTTTTCTAAACCGTTTATCGTGGTTTGATACGTGATGTCATTGGGTTCATGTCACTCTTAGTTCTTTTTTTGAGTTTCGGCATACGATCAATGGTCGGCCAATGTTTATTACTTGTCTATTTTATATTTAACCTGTTATTTGATCTTAGTTTTTCCTGTATCGTATTATAAGCTCACCTGAGGGCAGCGTGCGTAGTGGTTAGAGGGTTTGATTTTCAATCCAGGGGTCCTTGGTTTAAATCCCGCTCTAACCAGTTAACTAACTGTGGCGTTTTTCGGGCTGAAAGCACCTTAAACCCCATTGTCCAGGGGGGGTCTGGGTAGTCCTTGCTGTGTGGTTCTGTTAGGGCTTTTTGCTGTGCTTCAGGTGCCCTATACATATATGATCTCTATGTCGCTTACCTCTCCGCATGTCATCATCTCATTGTAAATAACCATTGACCTTCCATAGACTTAGCGGTGTGTGCAACATATGTAGCTTGTATGTAGACATCTGGAACCAGTGGCGTGAATGGAAAAAGGTCAATTGTCTGTCCAGACCCGGTGGGTTTTTCACATCAGGTGTTTTCCCCCACCCGTTATAAGGGAGGCTAATCAAATTGTCGTATTAACCATATAGGCTAGCTTTGTAAAGGGTCATAAATGAAATGGGCCTACACAACGATTACTTCGGTAGTCAGCCTATAAATAAATAAATAAAAAATAATATGTCGGACCAGTCTCATGAAAGGCTTGGAAGACAAAAGTCAGAACTATAACGTTATAAACGCGGTAAACTAAAGTGTGTCCAGTCGTCCACTCCAGCGCGTGCGAAAACTCATTGTTGTGCCAAGACCAACGTCCATGTCGAGGAAAATGAAAAAATATGCGGCCGTGGAAAAAAACACTTATTACAACCTGTCGTCAGAAACTCATAGTTAGCATTATTATCATTGCAGGGCGGAATATTAACACACTAAGATTAATCTTTTGTTGGCTGATATTTACCGTAATAAACATGGTCGTGAGATACTGCGTAACTAATCCGTAGTACGCATTACGGAAAAACCCGTCACAGACTGCTAAATTCAGGGGTTACCATATACTGTACAAACGTAGGCTATCCATAGGCTATCGACAAGGAGATAACAAGTTTTTCGTCGGATTCCATCGGGCCCCTGTGAAATATTCATAGATGTTTTTCTCTTTCGATATAAAAATAATCTATTTCCACGTTATTTTTTTACATAATTTCTATTTTAAGGCTTATTCAAGCACTATTAACAGTAATAAGTACGTACATGTATTTATAGGCGCACGAGCTCTCCGCTCTCTTTGAATGATTTCATTATTCCCTGAATCTGCGTCACGTGATCGAATGTCACATGATTCGGGATCACGGGACAAAAATCCGGATGATAATAATAATGGGTTTGACGATCCGACCAGTTGAAAACAATTTTCTTTTGGGCCTATCTTCGCAGAGCGACTTACATAAACTGAAATTTCGTGACTAGAATACTAGACACAGGCAAGATGTGTCCTACAAATGTCAAAGATGTTTTGAAAAGTGAATTTAGAGCGTCTAAATTTTGCTTCAGAGGTGTTCTCTACACACGCTTCTTTTACCCGATGGTAAGTTAGTTAATTTGATTTTATTTTAGTTTAATGAGTTACAACTGAAGCGACGCCGGTTTTATAATGTTATTTTTTGGCAAAAAAATACTATAACTATGAGCGTAAATTAGTTGCAGTTTTAAAAATGCAGTTAGTTGAGTGGTAGGACCACGGGAGTCGTAATCTAGTAATAGTCGCGGATTCGAAATGGTCGACTTTTCTGTGACGATTTTCATCAAGTCATTTATTACACATTGCTGGACTTTAAAATGGTCATGAAATTCGTTTATCACCGATTGCTGTAGTTACAGATGTTTAGATGGTTGAGATTATCTTTGATGGGTAATATGCGAGTGTCGATGGTATTGTATCTGTGCTGAATATAACTGCGATAAATGGTAAACCGCATTCTGTCAATCACTCTTGTGTGTGCTCATTGAGTCATTTAGCCATCATCCTCTAGCGCTGCGCTAATTTTTCACCAACTATGGGTGTTGTGGGAATCGTCAACTAACTTTCTATCACTTGATGTGAGTGAGCCAGCGTGTTTTGGTTTTCCGTTTTCAAGAGATTGACTCGTTTTGTTTTCGCGCACGTTATCGTCGAGATACGTCCATCCGTGAGACTCGGTAAAATAACGTACATACGGTTCACTCACCGCCAGATTACCCATCCCTATTAATGACCACCTTAACCCTCGCCACACTGACAACTTTACATCACATTGCTATAGTAATACACTTCTCTGAGAACAGAGAGCAAAGGGTTAACCTCCTGCATTTTTACAACATCGGACCATTTTTTTAATCAATCAGGGTAAATGCATTATTTGCCGGTTTTCTCTAGGTATGGCTTATTTATTAACTATTACATTATTATGTATTTTCAAATAAATCCATTAAACAGTTTATACATGAAATCCATATTAAGACCACAACCCTCTAACATATAATTTCCCACGTGTTACTATCTCAGCCAGGGTGGATTTCACTATTAATAAATACAATGTATATATGTATATGCGTGTATGTGTATATATGTGACATGGAAA
>WURV02163797.1:0-15247 GCA_011762755.2 Epimenia babai
TATATTCACTGTATATTCACTGTATATTCACTGTATATTCACTGTATATTCACTGTATATTCACTGTATATTCACTGTATATTCACTGCATGGGCAACGGTCTGTTTAGGGCTTGAATTGAATAACGAATATGTGACAAAAATTATTAAAGTGACCTTGGCATAGATCGTGACCTTGGCGAGCATGTCAAACGCAACACGATAAATTTGGGTCAGACACCTCGAACGTAACTAAATGACGAGATGAGACACCCGACCTTTGACATAAATCGTGACTTTGGTCGATGTTTCACCAGCCGCACTCCTCGCTCGACACGTGTAATCCCCGGCATCTTCTTTACGAACATTCCGTATGGTGAATGTTCCATCTTCAGCAACATGCATGCGACCATACTTCTGATCCGGAAACATCAGGCTCTGCCAATCACAAAAACATCAGTGTCATCTGCATTCCGCGGAATATTGGGCAAAGCAAATTATCAGGAATTATGATTCGCGATATACAATTTAGACATAAAATGCCACAGTCAGTTTGTTAGTAAAACTTATTTTACCACCAGAAACACTGCACGCGTCTGCTCAGGCAATCAGATGTGGTGGATAATAAATACATGTCTATGCCAGCCATCCAGCGCAGTTATGTCTTGTACGAATAAAAAAAATTAAATAAAATTAAATAAATTTAAAAGTTTTCAGCTGCTGTTGATAGATGCCACCTCTCTACCTCTCTATTGGTAATTGTTGTTTTCATTACGCTGCTCCCATCGTGCGGAAGAATCTGCCTTTTGCACTTGCTCAACTTTCAAACCACGACTCAAAAGCTATCTTTTAACAATCACTCATTGTGTTAGTTGACTGATAACGAACACATTTTTGTTTTTCTTAGCCTGACCCCTTTTATCACAATGACTGTGATCCAGTCTGTGAGCATGTCTAAACGGTACTGATTGGTATAAAAAGATATATATTATATTGTGTTATTATGTATTATGTATTATAAAGTTGATAAATTTATTAACAATTTTACAATCAATAAAAAAACAGAATATTTCATACCTGTAATTCAAACACCAAACGTATATTATATGTAATTATATGATGTCCATGTGAGAGATTTATGTCATAGCCGTAATACCTGGGCAGTGCCCTTGGTCCAGTAAACTGTAGGGAGGGGATTACCGGACACCTGGCACTGTAGATTCACCGTACGCCCCACCCCGACTGTCTTGGATGTGGGACGGATGACGAACTCGGGAGTGGCTGTATTTATAATGTATTTGATAAATATTGTCTCATACCAAATAAAAGCCAGTCATATCAAAGATAAGATAAATAAGATAAATAAGTGGATATACATCTGCCGCAAACCGGTAACCTGAGTGACTGAGTCCGGAGAAGAGAAAGGATGGTCTCACATAGAAATCTCAAAAATTGTTTTGATAAAAATAGCAATAATTGAATTTTCACTAAAAACTTCCATAATCCACCCAATCCAATCTGTTGAAAGAAGAGACGGTGTGTGTCATTTAACTGCTGTCTTGTTTCGGTTTTAACCCTTAACACACTGACATCTGTATATCACTTTACCATAGCCATACAGCTCTGTGACAACGGGGTGCTAAGGGTTAAGCATATTTTTATTTCAATCAAGATAAATTCGAATTGAGTTCGAGCTACCACTCAGTTTAGCTCTCTGCGACATAACAAAACGACATGAGCAAATTGCGATCTAATTCATATTCACACGGATAGTGTATTATCCACCAATCGAAACAATGGTTATACGCATGCAGTATACATAAGAGCACCGTGAACTGTGAGTCTCGCGACGGCCTCTATGGTCCCGATAGCGTTTTCCGCCTGGCACACATACAGCCCCTCATCAGCCACTTGACTCTTCTCTATGTACAGACTTCTGTCTTCCAGCAACCGCGTCCTGGGTGAAGAGGAACGTGTGTCTGAATAAATAAGCTGATCCATGCATCTATGACCTAAATACAATATACAGACCGCGTTTCTGGCAAACATCGTCACGTCTTTCTCATTTGCAAGTTCAGCGCTTCATTTTATCTGTTTGTGTGTTTCCCTTACCTGAAGCTGAGACGCTTAATGTTTTATTGATAGAATTTTTAAGCTACTCTGCATTTATGCGTTGCTGTCAAGTGTCTGGCAGGTCAGACGTGATCGAATTTTGGAAGATAACGATTACGCACAACAGAACTGAGATGAAATGAAATGAAATTTTAGTGATTTATAGTGCCCTTCTAACACATGGCTATCAAACACACTTTAAATATTTATGATTACTATGATCAACTAGAAATACAAGGAATACAGTTCAAAATCGAACTCGGTATATCATAGATGAGATGGCGAGATGACCGAATAAAAAACAACCATCGTACTCTGCTCTAACATGTTTGAAGGCTCGCCTCTGGACATATACAGTACATCAGGGCATGGAAAATCTCAATTGGTACAGCAACATGCCAGCCAGAAGGTGCAGCGTTCAAAATTACAATCCAGGACAATATCGGTTAGGTTTCTACAATGTATCTTCCCGCTAGATACATGACCAGTCAAAAGTTCGTCTACGCATAGTATGTTTGAATTGAAGCAATATAAATATTTGGCTGTATTAGGCATCAGCCTTTCGATGGCGTTTGCTAAATGACAAGAATCTGCTGTTGACATTTGACTTGTTGAATGTGTTTCAATGCATGACTGGATGTTAACACTCAGTTATGTGGAATTAAAATAATGTATAATATGAAAATGATTCTTTTTTATATGGTGTACCTGAACGTTTCACTGGTACTGTACTTTATCTTAATTGCTTTGGTCAACTTAATTAATACCACAATTTGTTATTAAAAACATTTATCCTTGATAACATGAGTGGTAAGAATTGGGTCAGTAGAAAAGTGAAGAGCTGGCTGGTGTCTGTAACATGGCTTACTTCTCTAAAGACGTGTTGTATTCAGTTATTTGGCGGCTGCCTCTAAAGGTCCGCGTAGAAATATCAAGTTTTCCTTACAAAAATAAAACATACAAAAACTCATCGATTTTATAATCGAAGATGGCAGTGCCTTACCTGCCCTTGGGTACCTGGCCATCCTCTTTACGCCAGAAAATCCTGGGGACCGGATCGCCTGATGCTTTACACCGGAACACGGCGTCGTTGCCTTCAGTCACGAGAACGTCTGAGGGAGTCACGTCAAACACCGGTCGCTCTGTACAAGGAACACAAGATGACTACATGCACCGTCTCGTTCTCTGTACTGTCGTCACAGACACCAGTAGTTGTTTAAATGATCGTTTGCATGTCGTTTGATGTAAAGCAGATGAGATGAAATTATGCAAGATATTTTTTGTAATTACTCATGCTGCAAAAAATCTTTCTCAATATTCAAGCACGAAAATCTTGCTCATTTCCTATTGTGAAAGATATAAATCCTCGGTTTGGACTGGTTCTCGCATGAAGGGCAGTGCTTCTCACCACGGCTCCACTGGCGTCGACAACCACTGCACTACTGGCGTCAACAACCACTGTACCACTGGCGTCAACAACCACTGTACCACTGGCGCCAACAACCACTGCACCACTTGCGTCAATGAGTGTGACATTTATATATCGCACTTGCAGAGCTTGCCGAATTACTGAAAAACAAGGATTTGATATACATCAAAGACATACACATGAATGCCTCTGTCTATCACAGCATGTGCACAAGCGAACTCCAGCCTACTGACCGGACTCCAGCATAATGACCGGACTCCAGCATCATAATGACCGGACTCCAGCATCATAATGACCGGACTCCAGCATCATAATGACCGGACTCCGGCATAATGACCGGACTCCGGCATAATGACCGGACTCCAGCCTACTGACCGGACTCCAGCATAATGACCGGACTCCAGCATAATGACCGGACTTCATCCTACTGACCGGACTCCAGCCTACTGACCGGACTCCGGCATAATGACCGGACTCCAGCCTACAGACAAGACTCCAGCCTACAGACAAGACTCCAGCCTACAGACAAGACTCCAGCCTACAGACAAGACTCCAGGCTACTGACAAGACTCCAGCCTACTGACAAGACTCCGGGCTACTGACAAGACTCCAGCCTACTGACAAGACTCCGGGCTACTGACCGGACACTTTGAGATGAGCCGGGTCGCTCATACGTTCTCCAGCTTTGTTCTTAGCGACGCACACGTAGACCCCGGTGTCGGACTTTTGCGCGTCGGTAACCACGAGATTCCCGGACCGCTCGATCGTCACCCGCTCGTTCGGTACGAGCGCCTCGCTGTCCTTCTGCCAGAAGACGCGCGGAGTGGGCTCACCGCGAGGCGGGGAACACTTGAGGATGGCGCGCTCACCGACAGCGATGGCCGTGTCGCTCGGTGCCTGACGAAACTCATCGCGAAGAACTGAAATGAGTCGTACGAGATGGCCAAATGTAAGAAGTGCCGCAACACCTGGTACTGTACGAGTAGGCCTGAATTAAATGGTAAAAGATAAACAGATATAGTGAGATGAATCAAATGCTCGAAACGATACAGATCAACTTATGATAGAGATAAAGTAGTTTGAGATAGATAAAGTGGTGAAATACGGTAGATAAAGTGGTACGATACGGCGATATGTAAAAAGTCCCACAACACCTGGTAATGTTTTTAGAGTACGCCGATATTTTAAGTGACAGCGATATACACAGATATCTGTAACAAACTTGATAGGCTATCAATTGAATGGCTGATTTTTGCGGTGGGTTCTCACGATATCTGTGTGATTTTATAAAAACAGTGTGAAATAGCTACCTGCATATTTGCGACTTGGCTAATGCAGCAACCCACACCTCTATGTTTAATTGAAGATGGTACATAAATTCTACTGTTGGTTTTCCAGTCCTGTTCTATCATTTTATCACATGACTTTCTTATGACAAAAGCCATCCTAATTAACTTAATTCAACTTCACATCCATCAATGACATAGCGAGGTCATGAGAACTGGTACCAACAACAAGTGGGATGGAATTACTGGGCAAATATTTATATGGAATGTAGTTTGATGTATTATGACTCCGTAACAGGATTTTATTTGGCATGTTTTGTTGTGACTGCGTAATATTACATCAAACTTGTCTCTCTTTGATTTGTTGAAAAATTACTGGAGGTATGCAGACTACATGGCTGTGGTATGCTTGTATAGTGCTAAGTTATCTCCCCTCCCTGGCAACTTTGCCACGTTCAGTGCCATACATCATTCATCATAATGCTGACTTAATCATGGGAACATGGGAAATCCACGAGGAATGGGAACAGGAGGAGCAGTTTACAATGGAAACCTTGTAAGAGTTTACAACAACAATCGTCAATCAATCAAGGTAGGTTCCGTTGTTACAGACAATATGTGTAATTGGCACGATGGTTGCGGGCACTCTATGAACATTCCGCGTATCTTTCAAACATTAGCAAATGTGAAGAGAATAGAATCCTAATTACTCTGGACTGGATTCTACTCGGGTTTTCACAACCTGATATATTTAATCACAAGTGATGAATTCACTTTACTTGACATAATACAAGATAGGTGATATAGCTCTTGTGGGGGTCAGGCCTCAGTGAGGTCCTTTTGCCTCTACTCACTACAGTTAGTAGAGACAATATTTTTACCTGCTCCCTGACACTATCACCTTTATGCTTTATGTTAAATAAATAATAATTTAATTTGTACACTGCTCCTTTACTCATAGCCATATTAATTAACACTCCCTCTTTTACCTAAGCCTCTTTTACCCATGACAATCCTTCCCATCCCTCTTCATTCATAGACTTTTTACCGGGCATCTTTCATCAATTGCCCTTTAATTCCATACCCCCACCCCCATTTATACCATGTATTGTATATTAACAAATCTAAGCAGGATAAAGAGCATTTACATGTACTACACCAAGACATTACCTAGTACGTACTTAGTAGCCAGATGCCCCTGGCTGAAGCAAAGCCATCTGTAACTATTAAAATAAATCTTATTAATATGAAAACTACCCCCACGCTTGTTCCAGACCATATATTGCTACACATTAAACATATGAAACAGACTTATCACAATTATAAAGTATGTCTCCAGGCATAACCCCCTCGCTATACACGAACGTTACCATAATCTGTATTAATGGCTATTTTACTACCCGTTTAATTACCTGTACGTTTACATGCGGCCTGTCTACACCTATCTACACCAAAGGAACGAGTCAGTAACGCGTATCTGCTAGTAAACAATCGTAAACCGTCTCTCCCCCATATATAACCAAGTGTGAGAAAATCACCATAAAATATTGTCAATAAACGAGAATAGAGGTGAGCACAATAAAAGTCCATTTAGGTACATCTGTC
Source organism: Epimenia babai (assembly GCA_011762755.2). Classification (NCBI taxonomy): domain Eukaryota; kingdom Metazoa; phylum Mollusca; class Solenogastres; order Cavibelonia; family Epimeniidae; genus Epimenia; species Epimenia babai. Next base: position 6,411 of record WURV02163797.1, read on the forward strand.
AATGAGCGTCAACTAGGCAAATAAATGATAGCTTGTTAAGTATGATACAGACAATTTCCTGATCCCTGCCTTTGATAATAGGTTCAAGATGATTAAATAACGATCCGGAAACCAAATGTGGCCCTTTCAATATGATCCTATTAACTTAGTTAATCAAATAATTATATGACATGCAGACCTCAGGTCAACTGACTGCGTTAACCCTTTAACCCTTTAACCCATGTCCCGTGAACATGGGACATACCATTACATAATACACGGCAATTGGAACGATATATCAGGAAGAGAGTTAAAGATCATTCTATAATCTATGTATATATGTATGTATGGATGTATAGATATATGTATAAATGGGCTGACCACGAAGATCATTGCCTGAGCCCAGTGCACTGTGGGCTGGTTTGTGGTAACTAGCCTAAACGTTGATTGCTAATGCCTCACTAATGTGTTGCATATCAATGACAAAACATTAATATTGATGTGACTGCTAAAGCGACATCCGGCTATTAATTAGTGTTGTATGTTAGTTTATATGTGCCAGATTTGTCTCGCGAGACAGCCCGGCTGTCAATAAAGTTATGTGTCGGGACTTATTTTGTTAGGAACTATTGGTCCTGTGTCAGACTTGGTCATCACTGGCTGGCTTATGTGAGATGGAAGATAGTGAGTCTGACGTTGGTCTAAGGAGAACACCGGCGAATCTAATAAGGTGTCTCCTCCACCAGACATCGACCCATAGTCGTAGATAACAGACATAAGTAGCCCTAAGTAAAAAAAGGTGAAGTACAACATTTATATACCGCAAGTATCAGCCAAGAAAGGCTCTCAGATGCGGTTTACAAAGAAATGTTTTTTTTGGCAGCTATTCAGCGCATATACAATACCTTCGATACCCATATATCACCCCGCCAAAGATAATATCGAGCATCTACCCATTTTAGAGACGGGTTTACTCCAGCAATCGGGGATAAATGACTTACTTAGGATCACCGAAGAAAAGTCAATTGGTGGGAAGTTTCGAACCCGCGACCTTTCGGTTACGAATCCGGCGTTCCTACCACTCGACCAACTGCTTCCCCCTAAGTCTGCACTAGGATGACTACAAATAAATAAAAAACATGGCATATTTGTAAATGAAATACATATGGCATATTTCTGTATTTCGAAATGAAATACATATGGCATATATCTGTATTTGTAAATTAAATACATATGGCATATTTCTGTATTTGTAAATGCAATACATATGGCGTATTTCTGTATTTGTAAATGCAATACGTATGGCATATTACTGTATCTGTAAATAAAATACATATGGCATATTTCTGTATTTGTAAATGCAATATGTATGGCGTATTTCTGTATTTGTAAAGGCAATACATATGGCGTATTTCTGTATTTGTAAATGCAATACATATGGCATATTTCTGTATTTGTAAATGCAATATATGTTGCATATTTCTGTATTTGTAAATGCAATACGTATGACCGTCTATTTTGTTTGTTTCTTGATATAGCCCCCTAAATCAATAAATTTCCTAACGCTTTATTTATGGAGACCAAATCTCACAGAGATTTCCAGCACGATTCGAATTGTCCAGGGATGTCTTGCAGAAGTTCAATACCTAAATAGTGACAACTCCCTTGTATATTATAAATAAATTTGTTGATTCCAATATGCATGCAGTTTTAGTTATGGACATTAATAAAAGAATAGTTTTGAAGGTGAACAATGGAAAACATACGAAATGAGGTTACGGTATTTTTCAATGAAAGCCGACATGTCCGTCAACCCTCTTCACGTTGTTATCACAGAACGTTGTTTATATAATGATGTAAAACGCAGCCGTCAGTGTCCAAAGGGTTGAATAAGCAATTTTTGTTAACCATTCCATTCTGATTTGACAGATTTAAGTTAACAGTTATTTCTGCAATTTCTATACAATACACACTTTGTAACTTGCAGGTGGGCGCTTCGTCCCACTCAGAAATAAGCACTAAATGTAAACGCTACATTTACAACAAACAGAAATATAGCCGGTATTGCTAAATCTGCAAAAGAAATTTACTACATTTTGGTATTTGAAATTTGACGTGAGAAAATTAATAACGTTAGCATAAAATTTGGCACTAGGCTCGACTTGTAACGGTTTAGCCGCGACGGGGCACTACGGGCACAGAGGGAAGTCACGGTAGGAGTGCGTCTGGTACCGAGATATGTATCATCTGTCCTGTTTTGTTTATAATCACTGGCGCGAGATTTATTAGCTTACGATAGATGGTGTTTGTTGTTTGCGTAATAACTAACAATGGAATAATGCGATGGGAGAATGTAAACGAAACGTGGATATCTAGATAACGCCATGATAGATAGGTATATATTCATTCCCACCTGGAATGTTCTATCTCCGTCGAAACATCGTATTGTGTATTACCGAGCTAAACAAATCGGCATTCCGCGATTCCGTGACGTCGAATTCGATAGAGGGACATAAAAATTCCATTGTGGATACAAGAAATCCACTCGTGTATAATTAGTAATTGACATTATCAACGTTATAGGCATCACGTGTTGTTACTACATACGCGAGTAGGCAGAAAAGCCTACCCTCATCTGTTAGGGGAAGCAGTTAGTCGAGTGGTAGGAATACCGGACTCGTAACCGAAAGGTCGTGGGTTCGAAACTACCCACTAGTTGACTTTTCTGAGGTGATTAAGTCATTAATCCCCGAGTAAACCCGTCTCTAAAATGGGTAGATACTCGTTATTATCCTTGGCAGGGTAATATGTGAGTGTCGAAGGTATTGTATATGCACTGAATAGCTGCAAAAAAAAACATTTCATTGTAAACCGCATCTGAGAGCCTTTCTTGGCTGATACTTGTGGCATATAAATATTTTTCTTTACCTTTACCTAATGAAGCAAGATGGTTATGCGAAAGCATGGTATTAATATAACATTTTAGTCCCTACAAAAGGTGTCGTTTGCACCTCACGTTTGATTTATTATGAGATAGGTAACACGATGTCTAACATGAAGATGGGTGCTGGAAAAAGAATCAACACGTGAAATGTGAAAGGTGAAAGAAGTGCATTTATAGATGGCAAGTATCAGCCGATAAAGGCTGTCAGATGTGGGTTACAACAAATGTTTGTGGAACCTACTCAGCGTTACCTTTATCACTGGCACTCTTCACCCATGAAGGATGGATGGTCGATCTTGTTTAGAGAGGGTTTACTCCAGCAATTAGAGACGCATGACTTGTTGAGGATCATCACAGAACAGTTGAGCGATGAACTGCTCCAAGCCTTTCAGTACTACGTGGTGCTGGTTTACTGCAGCAATGTTAATGTTGTTAAGACTTGTTGAGGATCATCACAGAACAGTTGAGCGATGAGCTGCTTCGAGCATGTCAGTACTACGTGGTCTCGCAGTCTTACCAGCTAAACCTCTATACATGCGTGTACAAATGAGCTGACCGCTGAGAATCTTCACCTGAACCCTGTAGGCTATTTGTCCAACTAGCCCAAGCCCAATATTGATTGACGGTAGTTTATACTGTGCAATGTGTATGGCACGGTAACTGTCATAATCTATTTATTACTGCAGGATTATGTGCTAAATGTGACGTTACTTCAGCCATGGAAGAGCTACTGGTTGACTTATTCAGCTCATCCGAAACTTTGATGTACTTGTGGCTAGACTATAACTAGACCAACCGAAATAAGAACACTGCGCAATAATACAATCAAAAAACACAACACTGCACAACTGATAAAAGTTAACACTCGAATTAACCCGTGCCCCGCCGTTAATAAAGTCAGCGATATACACGCGCTATCTCGGATGTAAAAAACGTAAATCAATTTTACTTCTGCTCGCTAATTTGGGCTCTTTCACGCATTTCCAGCCGAATTCCTTTGATAAAATCCAGCGCTCACATCAAACGTATCTGTCCGCATCATAAAAAAGGCATTAGAGCAGATCTATTGGATAATACCTCCAGGGTGATGACCTGGTTAACGCATAAAGGCGGAGCAACGATATAGATATCTTTTTTCTGTGTGTTACCACACTGAATCTTACTGAATCCATACTTTTACAAATTTTTAACTTTGATGATAAGTTTTATCAGAGTGATATCCAATGACTAAAATGTTATGTTAGTACATATTTATCCTTTTTTTCATTGTCATTGTGAACATAACATATGGTAGTAAAGATAACAGCATATGGCGAAGATAACGACACATGGTGAACATAATTCCATGATGTAACTTTATAGAGATCTGTAATTAGATATTGTTTACTAAAAAAATATCACACCGGTTGCTACGGAAAGGACGAAGCTGGTTTTGTTATTTTATCTATATATGACATTTAAACAATGTGTACAAAAAAGATGCAATGCTAATATATTGCAGGTGTTAATCAATTCATGTCTGATGAAAAAAAGAAGTAAAAACAAAACGCGCTTATGGAATAAAAGAATGCAACATGTTGTGGCCGCTATGTATTATTATGTTGCATTTTGTATTTTATCGCATCTTTTTCCTGTGTTATTGCAGGCTTTCCGATATGGAGTAATTTAATGATAATGTTGGGGGGCATTGACATTTGTTATAATTTAAAATAATGTGCTAGTTATAATTTATAATTCTAATTTCGGTGGACGGTAAAGAACATAAGACACCGGTAATGGTGAAGCTGGGACGGTTAGACTGTTGGGAAGGTAACTCAGCAGCGAGGGTGAGGGTGACATTGGTGGACTATTTGGGAAATAAATCACTAGGAGCCATTAATCAAGCAAATAAAAATCAAACTAAATTCAAATAATTTCATCATTTCCACATATCGAGCTCGAATCTATGTTTTCGTAATTACTATTCCACCAATCACATTGAATATTTTTCCTTAGCAACATTTATTTCCATGTTGACATTTTTGTTCGCACTTCTGTCCATATCTCACTGTTTTTGACCACTTTTCGACCAAACTATCTGCTAAAAACGTGACAAAGGCCGACAAACACCCAGTGAATGGCGAGACTCAGCAAATAACAATAATAAATTTCTTACAATTCTGATTCAAGTCAAGTGATATTCAGCCTTATTTTTCCTAGCTAGGACAAAGCTCACAAAATGTTTTTATGGTCCAATATGTAAGTAGTTTATAAAAGAATAAAGTGTAATTCCAGAAGAAAAGTAAACTTTTGTGATCACAGTGATCATATATGGTTAGATCATTGACTCATCAGACATGGTCAGGGTGGCGTTGATGGACTGTTGGGGAGATATCTCCCCGCTAATAGCGAGGTAGAACACACTTATAATGAAGAAGAACTCACCAGCGATGGTCAGGGTGGCGTTGTTGGATTCAGCAATGCCGTGTATGTTGGTGGCGCGGCAGTGGTAGACCCCGACGTCGGGCTTGTTGTTCCGCGTGTGAATGATCCTCAAAAAGAACAGCTGGGCTCCATTGAGGAGCATACGGTGCGAAGTTGCATCCTCTTTCGACGTAATCACGCGCCGATTGTTGCGGTACCAGGTGATCGTCGGCGGCGGGTCACCCGTAGCTTTACAGTTCAGTGTAGATGGTTCGTTGCGCGCCACGTAGCTGTCCTTGGGGTGTTCGATGATACGCGGATTCGGTAACTTCCCTGAAGAAACGACACTTGACGATGATTCGGTATCGAGGCTAGGGTCAAGGCGGAGTTTTAGAGATACGTACTGGCTTAGTCGTTAGGTAGTAAATATCAGTCTCGCACTCACAATATTGTCGCCTTACACCCTTTACACGAATTTTACAATAACCCAGTTTATAATACGTCTTGATATTCCAGCATGAAAGTCTTGCTCAGTGTATGTTTACGCGAATTTGAACCATTTCTGGCAAAAAAGGCTAAGCTAAGAATTTATAAAGATTTTTCAATCATTCGGTTAGCATTGACAATGTTATGCATGATCAACACTACGTGAATATCTCAACAATGTTCCATGTCATGTTTTGATGATGAGTACCACTATATGTATGTATGGAGAGATATGCACAGAAGAAAACCTATTCTCCCGATGCGACTTGAACAAACAAACTCCAGATATCCGGTCTGGTGCTCTAACAACTGAGTTACAGGGGCAAACCAGACCGGTTACCTCAAGGTCGTGGGTTCGAGTCCCATCAGAGGTATAGGTTTTATCATTTCTCTCCAACTATTCAAAGAGCCACATTGGCTACGCCCATTAACATTATGTGTATGTATGTATATGTATGTATGTATATGCATGTATGTATATGTGTGTGAGTGTTTGTTTCTGTATATGCATCTATATATATATATATATATATATATATATTTCTGTGTGTGTATGTGTGTGTATTTGTATCTGTATATGTTTCTACATGCGTGTGGTTCTATAAGTGTGTCTTCTTGCCTGTATCTCCGCATGTGTGTATAAACATGTCTGTGTTTATGAGCCTGCATATCTGTCTGTACCTGCATGCATGCCTGCGTGTGTCTGTGTTTATATATCCTTTACGAAAACGGCAGAGCCAGGGAGGCGGCCCCAATAACGTCCTCATTGAAGTTACTGCCCTTTTCATATGTGCCTCATGCAATGACATCGCATTCAAAATGAACAAAATACTCATCACTTAACATTATATATAAGTAGCCCATCTTGACACAATCATGATATCAACGGCGGTGTTTCCACGTGTTCCATGCGTCCTGGGTACATCTTACACTACCGGATACAATGCATGTCAAAACACTCATCACATATCGATGCCACTAGCCAAAAATGCAAACAGACGATGAGTACAGGGAGTCATAACTGACATGTCTAAATCAACACCTCAATAGTAAGATGTGTTTAAGGGAATACCGCACAAAAAACAATGGGATCGTCTGCTGTGTATAAACGATATTAACCCAAATATCGAGAGCTTCTGAAGTCAGCACACATGCTTATAACTCGAGTCAACAATCGTCAGGAAATATCAACAGATATTACGCTATCAGGTAGAGTAGTTAGATGGGGTAGATAGTGTATTATCATGTGAGGTGGGTAGAGAATGCGAGGTGGGTAGAGAATGTGAGGTGGGTAGGGAATGTGAGGTGGGTAGGGAATGTGACGTATGTAGGGAATGTGAGGTGGGTAGGGAATGGGAGGTGGGTAGGCAATGTGACGTGGGTAGGGAATGTGACGTGGGTAGGGAATGTGACGTGGGTAGGGAATGTGACGTAGGAGGTGGGTAGGGAATGTGACGTAGGTAGGGAATGTGACGTAGGAGGTGGTAGGGAATGGGAGGTAGGTAGGGAATGTGACATGGGTAGGGAATGTGAGGTGGGTAGGGAATGTGACGTAGGTAGGGAATGTGAGGTGGGTAGGGAATGTGATGTAGGTAGGGAATGTGACGTAGGTAGGGAATGTGACGTAGGAGGTGGGTAGGGAATGTGACGTAGGTAGGGAATATGACGTAGGAGGTGGGTAGGGAATGTGACGTAGGTAGGGAATGTGACGTAGGAGGTGGTAGGGAATGTGACGTAGGAGGTGGTAGGGAATGTTACGTAGGTAGGGAATGTGACGTAGAAAGTGGTAGGGAATGTGATGTGGGTAGGGAATGTGACATGGGTAGGGAATGTGACATGGGTAGGGAATGTGACATAGGTAGGGAATGTGACGTGGGTAGGGAATGTGACGTGGGTAGGGAATGTGACGTAGGTAGGGAATGTGATGTAGGAGGTGGGTAGGGAATGTGACGTGGAGGTGGGTAGGGAATGTGATGTAGGTAGGCAATGTGACGTGGGTAGGGAATGTGACGTAGGTAGGGAATGTGACGTAGGTAGGGAATGTGACGTAGGTAGGGAATGTGACATAGGTAGGGAATGTGACGTAGGTAGGGAATGTGACGTAGGTAGGGAATGTGGCATAGGTAGGGAATGTGACATAGGAGGTGGGTATGGAGTACGAAGAGACTGGTGCAGTTTGAAGTGGTAGGTAGATGAATTGCGAAGTTGGTGGGTAGGTAAATGAGCAAGTGGCTTACTGGTGCCTGTTATAGAGCTGCCAACTGCCCCCCCACCCCCACCCCATGAGCTATGCTGGCTACTTGAAACTGCTACGTATAAATGTCACGCTTCTCATATGTTCCACTAATGAGGTTGAGAACAAACCCAACGCGAAGCTCAGCATATTGATTTAGCATACTCTGAAATCATAGGGCAGAATAATATTTGCTCTTATAGTCCCGACGTCGTAAAACCGCAAATTGGCTTCGATAAAACCCGCTACTCAATTACCGCTCGAACCACCGAGTTTGTATGGTTCACGGGATTCGTTACCCCGCGCAGACAGCGGCTTTAGTCTACCTGCTGACTTTTTATTAAAGTGATGAATAAATAAAACATAGCGCCATTTGAAGCTAACGGGTTTATTCCGTTCGCAAGTTTTAGTGTTGGAAGACTCAAATGGGTGGAAAGATTAGGGTTGGTACGACAAACATCGATCCTGTCGATATTAAAGTTGTGATTGAAACAAACGTGTTAGTTTTAAACGCTAACATGATTTTTTATTAATTTACGTAGACTAATGTTGCCACGCCATACATAATACAGTGCATGATCTGCGTATCACAGCACGGATCTCTCAATTCAATATAATTCAACTAAAAAAACACTTGTTTTCTAAAGTCTATAACTAACGGCATCCCAACGAGCATTGAAGTTATAATTACTACAGTTGTTATTATTAGGTTACAGTTATTACTCTCACTACTGTTATTACTGCCATTCCTGTTACTACTATTATTACCATTATTACAGTTGTTCCTGCTAG
>WURV02163808.1:0-15245 GCA_011762755.2 Epimenia babai
AGAAAATATGCTCTTATAAAATTGTCGCCATGAAGAAGCCTTGTATGCGACTTCAACTATAACTACCAAAATAATTTTAGTCATGTCTTCATGGTATATGGAGGGGTTATTGTTCAAGGACTTTTGAGATGATGTCAAGATGGAGGTGTTTTCTAAATTAGTTTTCTATTTATTTAAAAGTTTAAAAGTAACACGGTTATACGAATGATGTTTATAGGTCAGCAGAGTAACTTTGGTAAGCAGCGAGGGCGTGGTCGTGGTGGCTATCGGCCGTACTAATCATGTGCTCGACATTCATCTGTTCATTATATTCGTAAGTATCTTGTATATTCATACAGTGCGTGTCCATGACAGAAATAATGTGGATAGATGCGTAATTGTATGAATGAAAATTAGCCACGGTAGGTACCGGTGGCCTGGACTCTGTGAAACACTGAGATATATATATATATATATACACCGTATATACTCGTCTATAAGTCGACCCCCCAACTTTGGCCGACAAAATCTTGGTTTTGCTCTTGAACCACCTATAAGTCGAGGGTGCTACCCCTTCTTCAGTCATTCACAGCGATTGGCTGCCATTACAATTTGGATGGGAAACTCACCGTATGTAAGGTACTATGTTGTAGACACGTCCAGTGGTTGCAGTATGGACGTTCTGTATATTTTTACTGCCCGAAATTTTTCTATTTTTATTGAAATTTTGTCTTCAAAAATCGTCTTATAGGCGAGTATATACGGTATATATATATATATATTTATATTGCAACATGTGATATATATATGCTCCGTACAGTCAAACTGATAAATCTGCTGGTGTGTTGTAAAATACTTGCATCAATGCACAAAGATGTGAAGTTGAAGTAGCCTGAGGGAAGCTGCACAAGCATGGAGAAGGGGGATAGATTTTAAATGATCTGAGTAGTAATTCTATAAATAATTTTGGTCGTGAAAATTCTAGTGTTGATATTTGAGCTCGTTTAGAAATACACGATTTTGGGTGGTGGTGATTTTAGTAATAGTGATATTTGAGTGATGATCATTCGAGCACGTGTCGTTGCAGGTGTCCAGTGCAGCTACATCTCCATCATCTGTCCAGTCATTGTATATAGCCATAGCGTTCGATCAATCACTGCCTCTCGTGCGATGCTACGACGTTCTGTCTTGTATATGTGTATCGAGATTTTTATTTAACGGTCGTTCGTGTTGTGTTTGAATACACGCTCATCGTCATCCTGTTGTATTACTCGGGACTAATTTCTATCGCGATATGGTGCCACCGATCATCAATCAAGGTCACTCTCTGAGGAAGCCTGCTGTGTATCTATTTGCTTTCATGCATATAGTTGACATAACCATATTTTATTTGCATGTATGTGATTGGCAATAATTTGGTCGGTTCCTTTATGTAACAACTGACATAACACATTACGTCGTCATGCAGAATGAACCTGCATTGAAATTCATTTGTAATAACATACTTCACCATATCCTAATTGCATACATGCATCACATGAAATACACTTGATCTGATCACGTCATGAAACACTTGTTTGACTTTTCTGTGTACTGTATACTTTGCGTCCAAATTGCATTTTATATCGCTAACATTATATAAATAATTAGAATCACTAAATAATATCGTTTTCAAAAATCTTTAGCAAAAACACCATTTTACAGTGATTGTTTTGTTATATTCATATTTATGCCTAAAAATTCCTGTGAAAATTGTTTCAATCTTAGCATTTAAATAACAGAGTGTTTTAATGTGTTCAATGATTGCCAAATTACTTTAATCCATATATAGGCTAATCATTACCTTTTTGAAATAATTTTTTTGAATTATTTTAGAGGATTGTCATTGGTTATTAATATGTATAAATTGTAGTCTTCGTAGTTATATGCATGGACTAAATCTCTTAGAATTCAGTCACAACTATAAATGTCTTTGAAGAACTTCATACATAACCATTGACTTAATTGGAAATATAATGTCCTGTTAGCCAGTTTGTTAACACATATAGAAGTGTGTCATAGTTTTAACTGTATTTTATATTTTGTAAATACATTTTATTTTTTTTTTTCAAATATTTTATGATTATTTTTAATTCGTCGCTCATAGTTCTAGCTCCTAGATTCCTTTAAAATCTCGAGTCACATCGTAATTGGCCATATTCAACATGATCAATCCAAAAGTATTCCATGCTGCAGGAGAGCTTTTAGTTCCTGTCGTTATGTGGTTTTCATTTGGCAATAATGTGATGCTGAGGTGTGTATTTTTTATTTATAACAAGCTGCATTAATCCATTATCCAAGCTATCGATGACCCTGTACAAAGCTAGCCCAAGTATGGTGGGGTCACCATGAGAATTAGATTAGCCCCGTTAATGGGGAAACGCCACTGGGAAATCCATTGGAGTCTGGGCAGCAAGTTGACCGTCCATCCGCCCCACTGGTTGGAAACGCCGCACACAGCCCATTTTCATTACGAGTTAACTATTTCTGTGATAGTTGGTTACTTGTAAAATGACTAGTAGTTTTCAAAGTTGCACTGCTCTGAATATTAATGCTGTATCCACTATGTTAACTGCCTTTGTCCGTTTTTAACACTGAAACGAAATCCAAGATTTGTTTGTATGATTTTTATTAGCAGAACCGAAATAGCATGCTATTTTAAAGATTATGGTCGCTTAAAAACTTACCTCTAGTTTGACTCGAACCTATAACCCACAGGTCACCAGTACAGTGCTCTACATACTCAGCAACAGGGGCCGACTATCCTGCCCATTTAGATATTGGAACACCTGTTTGAGAACATTAAGAATTCAAGTTCTTGTATCATGTCATCGATATATATCTATAACAAGCACGGTAGACTAGAAATTCAATGGTTGATGGTAGGCTATATTAACTTAACGTTAATGAGGGGGGCCAGTGTGGTTTTGTAAAGAATAGCACAGAACATCTGTCTCTTGAACCCACTTCCTTGAAGTAGCTGGTCAGGTGCACCATCAACTGAGCTGCTAAGGCAGACTAGCTCCTAAAGGTATATAAAAAAATATGCATCCAGATATTTATTCTGATCACCATCTCCAAGATTTTATGCATGATGCCGTATGTCGGGTCAAAGCACTGCTCGTGGTGTGACCACTTTCTTTTAGGTTATGTTTCTGATTTTACTTAACCTTTTCCAATTTCTGACCATTTGCTAATATTTTTCTATGGCGATCTTTCTTTGCTTTTCTTCACATTGTATTATCCCTCATTGCTGTCCGGAATTCGTATATTATACATGTAGTTAATAATAGTAGATAACTTAGACCCGTGAATAGATTGACGATTACATTACAGCTGGGGGCTATTTGGGTTTGACTCAGGTAACGGTTGTTTGAGAGTTACGGTGATAAGTACACTAATCAAATATACTGTATTTCATTTTATACGTGATACCTCGGTGAAACCCTATTGGCATCGCCGAGGTCACTACAAATGTGGAGAGAGCAATCGAGAACTCGCTGGTATCTATTGATTCTACCGAGTACTAAAGGTACAAGTTCATTTATGCGGAGGACGTGGGTTTGGGCCTCCAGTCCTGTAACATCTTGCCTTCGACTGTAACAGTGTGGAAATACAGTTTCGTTAATAGGGTAACTATTTTAGTTCTCTGTAACTCCAGTAACTGGAGAGTGTCGTAACTAACATACGCGCGCACGCGCGCGTACACAAATTCCATTAGGATATATTAAAAAAATATATGGATACCAACTTCGATTATACAGTCTGTCAAGCTTGGACGCGATACCAGAACACCGAATGAGCTAGTAGATCTATACGTGATGGCTGTCTAAGTGTAGCTACTGCCACTCAAGGCTCTTATATCGCACGACCACCGGCCGGGAACGCCCATTTCTAAATAACCGTCCGCAAGACTCCATTCTTCATGATTACGCTCAAGACCGCCATAAATAAACGTGTCTGAGCAAATCTGAGTAGAATGGTGCCAAGACCACGTCACATGAATGCAATGTCAGTGGAACCAAGTTTTATACACTCATGATTTCCGCCACTGCTCAGACGTATGACTGTAGCGAGGTCCAAATGAGCGATTTTCCGATGCCACAGTGGATGAATATGATCGATATGGCGGAGGCTCCGTGTTATGTTGCGGTGGCGTATATCGCTGTCGTCGATAATAGTTCTCAGACTGGTGTTAGGTATCAAGACGAGATCATCGACCCTTTTGTGAGGCCGCTAACCAATAACGTCGGTCATGAATTTCTTCTGATGGATGACAGTGCACGTGTACATCGAGCGAATGTCGTAAACTAGTGTCTCGGGGATGAGTCCATCTGTGTCGCCAGATGTCGACCTCAATCCCTTAAAACATGTATGGTAAATGAAATGGCGTGGCGTGGCGTGAAAAGTGAACAGTGAAAAGCGAAAGGCGAGAGGCGAAATTCTGAATTCGAAAAATGAAATAAATTCGAAAAATTAAATTCGAAAAGTGAAATTTGGAAAATGAGATTCGGAAAATGAAATTCGAAAAAAATTCTAAAAATGAAATTCAGAAAATGAAATTCGAAAAAAGAAATTTGAAAAATGAAATTCGAAATTCGAAAAATAAAATTCGAGAAATGAAATTCGAAAAATGAAATTCGAAAAATGAAATTCGGAAAATGAAATTCGGATAATGAAATTTTTTTTTCTCTCTTTTTTTCATGTGAGCGTCTTGAGGCCTTTTGGCCCTCTTGTTCTTCGATGTTTTCCGTTATAACTCTGTTTTCTCTGGAATCCCTCTTCATTGTATATCCCACGAATGACATTTTTGTTGATTTGACATTAGAAACATGGTCTTTTTTACAGTTCCCTGCCACACCACTTGTTCGCTATATATTTCTGTATCCATGTTATCTTCACGATCTTACGGAAGAACTACATTTCTGCTACTTCCCAAGTCTTTTACGCGTAGTGTTTGATATTGAATAAGTATCGCATGTGGAAAGTAGTAGTGACCAAATGTAACAATGAAAGTTTTTGTTGGCATGCCGATGTGGGAATTGGTTAAAACTGTTCGCATTGAGTTGAATGATTCCTCTACTGTCATTGCGTCTTTTAATCCCAGCGTCTGAGCGGCCGTCAGATGTTATTAGCCTTCCGAGATAGATGAATTTACCTTAGGATGGCTTCATTATTAACTGTTATCACACGTGCTGGACGATCGGCCATCTTCGGTGTTGTCATTACAAACTTTTTTTTGCATTCATCGTTAGGTTCATCTTTCACTTACTACAATCACTCTTTCTTGGATACCTGCTTCTGTTTCACTGGTGAGCACTGTGTCATTAGCTTGTAGGATATCGGCTTTTGTTGATGTTATGTTCGTTCACTAAAACACCATTTAGATCTTCTATATCATACAAGATGATCTCGCTGTACAGAGAAGATATGTTGGGCCACAATACACAACCTTGACGTACGCCTCTCTTTTATGATTTTTGTACATGCACTTAATTCATTGCCTACAGCACTGCAGCGGTTTGTTCTCAATACGGGTTTGTATTCCCAGCAATATCTTACCAAAAGATGTCACGTACTCTGTCAAAAGAGCCTTTTGTTGCCCCAATATTCCAAAATGTGATGCCTTTTCTGTATTTTTGAACCTACTTACCCCCCTTCATTATTAAGGTCGTACTAAAATATCAACCATTGCGACTCAAGGCAAAAGTAAAGTGCAAACATGGGACAATTGGAATATTTTGTACATTACGATTCTGTTACAATAGCATAAATACAACAGTATAATTGGATTAATCCAATAAGGCAATAACAGAAAATTTAAGACAAAGAATGTTCCCTACTGTACAAGAGGCATGTCCATACTAAAGTTCTGAGAGTACAAAATATTGTAGCAGAAGGACGATATTCAAAATATCAAATGTACTGCACACGATTATTTTGTCCCATAGACAGACGTAGGGATTCACGGATATATATGCGGTTATACAGACTGAAAGGTGGGTCGGTGGGTAGGTAAGTAGGTAGGTATACAGGTGGGCGAACGGAGACACCGACTAACGCAGAAACGGGCAGCGAGTCAGAAAAGTTAAGGAGACACCCGACAAATAGTTGGATTGGCGAAAAACAACGTAGAAAAATTCGTTTATATCATAGTAAAGATACGGTTCATATTATAATAATATAATGGCTAATTATGCTAAGTGTGCCAAAATGGAAAAAAGTAGAGGTAAGACCTTATTGGCTCACGAGATAATGATTCACACACGTTTTTTATATACTATTTATTTATATACATGGTAGACAATGTCCGAAAAAGGCCCAGTGTCGGTGTATAAAGGTCCCTTGGAAAAAATTTATTTTATTAAAAAAATTCGCTGCTCTCGATCGGTCCAACTAAAAAAACCAACTGGTACGTTTGGACTATAGTCGCACCGATAAAAAACGCGTCGCTTCCGTCGAGATCTATCAATCGATCGCGCCATTTTGTAGATTTTATTGTCCCCACTCTTCAGACACTGTCCCGTTGCACGTGTTGTGTTCTTGAAATCGACAAGTATGGGAGACTTTGAGCAAGATTACGTTACAGATGATACTCAGACTACCGAATTTGATTCAGAACAAACATCGGTAACGGCAGATGAAGATGATAGGTTTGTAAAACTTTATTTAAACTTAAGTTTATTAGTAGCCAACTAATTTGGACGTTTTACTGTTGGAGCCTATGATGAAGATGTCAGATATTTTTTCCAAACATAAGGGACTAAATGGAATAATCTGCGGTAGCAAAATACTTAGGGGGTGAATTAATCGGTTAACCTTATATAAGTTAACTCCCTAGTGTTTTGTATTTCTCGTTTTAAAGCCTCTTTAAATTACCGATTATCTGACGGTGTGTATCGTCCGACGCCTGTTTTCAGTCACTAATTCTCAACTATAATTTAGTCAGATCTCGATTGATCTTTCCATTATATATAATAATGATTGCGCTTACTCCGATCTTATGCGTTGTATGTAGGGTTGCCAAGTCTTCGCCACAATTACAATCTTGGTTTTACGAGATGGAAATCTTCACGAGATTTATATCTCGTGAGATCTCGCTGTATCTATGCTATTCTTCCAAGCATATTATATTTATTCCAGACAATAAAAAGAGCCATTATGTGACTATTCATTTAGGATAATGGATGTTGCTTCAATATTAAATATCGGGCATGTATTGGGCAGTTTCTTTTTCCCCTTTCAAAGCCTTTAAGTTACAGATTGTTTGGCGGTGTATATCGCGTATTTTCTGACACAAATTCTCAACTATAATTTAGTTATACATCAACTGGTCTTTTCGTTATATATATATATATATATATATATATTCTCCTCTTCACTCTAAGGCAAATTCATTCAAATTACAATCCTGGGGTTACGAGGTGTAAATTTTGCATCTGCATCTAAATTCAGGGAAAAAATAACGGATTTATATATATTATCTCTTTCCCACATCTGATCGGCCTTGGTCCGTCGTTTTTCCATACGGTGTAAAAATTTTCTTTAAAATCTATGGCTTATTATAGAGCTTGGTTATTTTGCAGATATTGTCGTATGGTTGGTATATTTTGTTTTTGTTAACCTTATCGGTATCGGACCAGGGGGAGTATTTTCTGGCGATTTGTATTTCTCGTTTTCTGTTTGTATTTTTACTTATTGCTTTTAAGAAGCGCTTGTCGCAGAGCTCTGCAATTTGGCGTATACTATTATTGCGTTGGTTTCTTTTATAATTGTTAGGCATATGATCATCATTGGACCAAGGGGAACTCATTTATAGCGACATTTTTACAAAGCTCTGCAATACAAAATTAATTGTCTTTAATGTCCCAGAAGAGTGTTTGAGGCCTCTTTGGTTGGCCTTTTGTTTCAATATCCGAGTGTCTGACGGCTTATATGCATCAACAGCTCACAGTGACCTTTGTTGTGAGTGGGAATAGGTTCATTAGTTACCATATACATTTAATTCTCTGTGCAATCCGGTTATTTAGAATTTAGAAATTAATTCCATGATTCTATATACCGTATATGCGCGCCTATAAGTCGATCCGCCTATAAGTCGCCCCCCCCAACTTTGGCCGGCGAAGTCAGGGTTTTGCTCTTGACCCGCCAATAAGTCGAGGGTGGACTTTGAGGGTGCTACCCTTTCTTCGGTCATTCACGGCGATCGGCCGCCATTATAATTTGGATGGGAAACTTACCTCATGTAAGGTACTATGTTGTGTTTTAATAAATGTGACTAACGCAAAATGTGTTGATTTTACTTCTTATTGTAGTTTTATTCAAAGACACGTCCAGTGGTTGCAGTGTGGACGTTGTTCTGTATATTTTTACTGCCCGAAATTTTTTAATTTTTATTGACTCGCCTATAAGATGAGGGGTAAACTTTGAGGATTGAAATTTTATCTTTAAAATCGTCTTATAGGCGAGTATATACGGTATATCTTTGTCTGGCAGTCACCTCACGGTTGTTAGTCCATTATCCCTACTGTTTGACTGACTGCTTGGTGTTGGAACTTATGTCAGCATGGCACACATCTGTACCTACTTATTCATGGAGGTTTATGAGAGCGCATGCCTGATCTATAGGATGCCGATTCTGAAATATTAATTTATGACATATAGTTAGCAACGAGGGTTTCCAAATCTCGCCTGAACTCCAATCCCGGGATTACGAGATTGAAATTTTGCGAGATTGATATCTTGCGAGATATCCTGGAATTTTATAAATTTTGTCGTTGACGGCCTTAACGTTTACCACAGATCAATGAAGAGTTAAAACTCTTGGTCCTATATAATGAAACTATCTGAGGATGTTTCCCATAATGTAATCAATGGTGATAAATTTGGCACAAATGATGACCTTATGGTATATAATCAAATCGCTGCTGTCATTGATTCCGAAGTTCCAACTTAAGAACCAGAGGACGGAAGTATATTTGGTGCAATTTGTGTCGTTATGCACGTTAAGGGGTAAATAACAACCGAGTAACATCTAAAACTCAAGTTCTGAATATCCATTTTCCAATATCATCATCGCTGAAATTTCGATTCACTATTTATATTCATGCTGCGAGTAATACTTATTTTGTAAGCTATCGTACTAATAATGTTTGATTTCTGCTGTATACAATGATCGTCGTAAGAAGTACAATAACTACGGGCGTAATTGCATAATCGAGTCAGCTGCATTCAGCTAAACTGTCCAGTGTACTCGGGACGGGTAGAAATCAGCCGTTAAGAAAATCATGCGTAAAATCTGTAGACTGCAAAGTGTAGTAGGGTCGCTAAAATACTTATTATTCCTAGGTAATATACAGATTTCCGATGCATTTTGTATTTGAGTTTGTGGTCTCGATCTTGAGGCACTATCCCGGGATTTCGAGATCGTGAATTTTGACCGAGATCCCGGGATTTCAAGATCCCGTATTGGATACCCTATTAGCGGCAGAAGCACCTCAAAAGTGAATGGTTTGCGGAGACTGGGTAAGTCATTACTCAGTCTCCGCAAACATTTAGTTTGTCCAAGAAGGTTGCGATTTTAAGTCAAGTGGAAAGTAGGTTGTCACTTTTTTGTAGGTATATTGAGACCTAATTGAACTTTAGTTTTCTGTGAAGGCGTATGGCCTTTGTTGCATTATATTCTGGGTTGTTAAATCAACCGAGGAGAAAATCGTATTTAAATATGTTACTGTTATGAATGCTTTATCAGTAGTTCTAGAGTTTTCCATTTTCAATGCAGTGATATAATGGTTGAGATGCTCCATTTGATCTAAAGAGTTGCAGGTTGTTATCTGCATATACCCAAGGTTTCCCCCTTACCTTCCATAATGGGGAATGAGCGAAATTTTCATGCTTGAATAGAGTTTACGAAACGGGTTAATATAAAATTTATTAGGTTATAAGAAGGCAGTCTTGCGAGTGAATCTAGACTTTGTTACCATCAATAAAGTAACAAGACCTCTCATTTTAAATTTTTTTCTTTCAGAAAACTATTTGTTGGTGGTCTCAGTCCTGAATCAAAGGAAGGTAAGCTGTTATAAGAAGTTATTTCATTGGAAAGTTAAGCTTTTTGCACAACAGGTTTTTTCTTTGTTTTGCAACTTGTACTTGCAACACTGTTGGTTGAATGCATTCTTTGATGGAGGAGCTATGCTTCAAGAGATTTTTTCATTGTTATGTAATAATATTGGGAGGGCACTAAAGATCTAAATAGAATTCCATTCCATTTCACATAATGGTGTTAGGCTATGATTTAACTTTAATGTATTTTTATCATGTTATGTGTGATAATTAGTTATGTCATTTCATTTAACTGTTGTGTTAGGCAATGATTTACTTGTATTTCCATTCATGGCTAGGTCTCCTACTATGTATCCATATGTTTGTACCTTGTACTCTGTATGTAGACGTACATATTATTTATTCCCCTGATGAAGCATTCCGTGTGCCTGCAAATGCTCGCATTTAAATGAATTTTTGTTTGTCTTGAAAGGTGCTGCCGTCTTTCCTGTTATATGCTGTAGTAAATTGGTATTAAATTTTGTCAGCAAGATTAGTTTTTTGTAAACGGTATTGTTTTATTGGTGTTTATACGTATATGATAAAAACATCCAATAATTTCTCTGTAATACACTATTACATATTATTAATAATGAGAAGACTAGAATAAGCGTGCCATTTGGTGATGAGCTTTTACCCGTCCGATTTCCAGTAGTATCATTATTGGATATTAATGTCTTCAAATTATCTTTTGTTTCAAAAATTTGGTGGCCATGACGCCGTGTAGCTACAAATGGGCTTCCTAAACAGTTCAGTTAAGTCTGGTATAATCGGCGATGGCATATGCCTATATCTGATTTGATGGTTGTTGTTTCTGACTTGGTTGGGATTGTTTGTGGTAAGTGCTCCAGTGAAATGTGTTGCACCTTACAGACCAAGTGAAAGACTACTTCGAGAAATTTGGCCATGTTGAGAAGTGTCAACTAAAGATCGACCCAGAAACGGGGCGGTCACGCTGTTTTGCATTTGTCTTGTATAGTGATGTTGCCAGTGTCACGAAGGTTAGTTTGATTTGGATTTTGAATGAGTTTACATATTGTTTATTTAGCTAAATTTTTCATTTAGCATAGTTCAAGTCATGCACCTATTTTTGTAACATGATTGTACATATTTTTTAATATTGAATTTGAATACACATTCTCAGCCAAAAATTCAGATTGTAAAATTTTATGGATAGCCCGGTATGGTGGTATGGTAAGTACATTGCTAGTACTATCGCAGGTTTTTGTACCATGAAAATAACATTAACGGGGATATCGTAATGCGGTTTAGATTATTATAGGTGAGTAATGTTACATTGTTATTGTTATGTGATTCACACAGGCTTTGGAAGCTGGTACACATCGTCTGGGTGGGCGTATAATTGACCCGAAACTGGCCAAGAAACGAGAGATTAACACAAAAGTTTTCGTTGGTGGGCTTAGTCGAAATGCCACCGATGAAGATATCAAGAACTACTTCGGGAAATTTGGCAAGGTAAATTGATTTATTGATATTCCTATGTTTTTATTAATGATTGGGTGTGAGCAAGACTGTGATGATACTCCATGATGTAATTTGAGGTATTTTTTTCCTTTTGTGTCTCCAAACATTGCATATAGATGCCAGTTCACCCCGCTATTTACGTGCGGGTTTGTTGACATGTAAATTGATTGCTACTTGGTCTATTTACGTTATCTCAATGACGTAATGTACGAACATCGTTCGTCAGATCAAAGAAATGGATCTACCAGTAGACGTGAATGATAAACGTCGTGGCTTCTGTTTTATCACGTACGAAACGAAGGAGGGCATGGAGAACGCTACGGCCGTACGCATGCAGGATGTGCTCGGAAAACAGGTGATTATAGACACGCACTTCTCTGTTATTGGTTACACCCTCCGTACAGTGTTTGATCAGTGATTACCGAATATGTGATAGAAGCTGGATTCGTCGTCTCGGTCTCCCACGCTGTTGATATTACCGATTGACGTCTACTCAAAAGACAGTAAATTTGCTTTTTTATGATCAGGGCACTACTTCAACTGCAGCGTTTTTCTTTATGAAAAGTGAAGGTAATGTGTTATTTATTGACTGGTTTAAGTTGTTATTAACACAAACTTTCGTATACGGGTGTACTTCATCAGGTGTGCTAGTTTACAAATATAGAAGTATATGAAAGCTTGTGTTAATAACACAACCGTAGTTTCTCCATACGGTGTTTACTTTTTGTATTACACAATGTTGCTAACACAACAACCCACATCCTATTATTTTTCTGTATTTAATATTTTACAATAAAAAGAAATGTTGGTATGAAGGTGTTTATATTTTTACCTCTATTGAGGCAGTCTCTCAGATATATAGCTAACAGGGTTCACTACTGTCATTTTCTCTACCAAAAATGCAAAAGATTCAAAAAGGCAAAAATAATGTTTTGTGAGTTATGTAGCGCAGGAGGTTTATCTCAAAAATAAGTGTGTAATATAAACAAGAATCTTGTCTCAATTGTCAACCTTGCATCGATTGCTGTTTTCCTCATTTTTTCCCCAGTCATCTACATAAATATATTAAGATTTACTATAGATGGCGTTTATAATTTTAAAATATTTTTTTATCGTTTCAAATATTTATCTTTTATATTTAAGTTTTTTTTATTATTTTAGTTATTATTTATATCAGATCATGACATCCTATAGTTGCCTACTATGTGCATGGGCTGTAACACTATGTTAACTGTTACAGTTAACCACAGTAAAAACAAGTAATAAAATAGTGTGGACAAAGATATTCCTAGAGTGCACGGCTTCTATATTCAATCCCAGATATTTGAACAGCATTAATTATGCAAGTCAATGCTAATGCATTATCAGGATCATATGAATGGTGAATAGTAATGAAAGTTTCAACATTCGGCGCACAATTATTCCAGTTAGTGCAAAAATAATGCATTTGGTGAATATTTTGGCGCAGAAATTTTTAGAGCCAGTGTGAACCCTGATGGCTAAGTCCATACTATATTTTTTGCTTTGGTGGAGCTGTGAGATATTAAGGTTTGGTTACTGCGAAATTTACATGGTTTAAAGCAACACAATTTCGTAAGTGGCCTGATTTACCACGTCGATTGTTATATATTTTTCGCACGTGGCTGCTGCCAGTAATAATCGGAAAGAAAGACTAACAGATCCTCCTGGTGCTAAAATTTACAGAGCGTATATGAAGGATAAGCGATTAATGATGTTTACTGTTCGTTGTTTCCAGAATAGATGTGATTTTTGTCGTGTAAATGGTTCTCGTGTTGCATCAGTACCATCAACTAGCATGTCTTGTGGCGCAGTTATTTAACATAAAAGTTTCATAGATCGATTTGTGTTCACGATTTGATCCGTGCCCTAAAATAGCCGCGTTGACTTGTGGTTTTTGTACGTTGAGTCTCTCGTCGTGTAAATTAAACGGGACATCCTTAAGGGTTCGTTTAATACGAGTACGCTCGAGACACTTCCAGGGTGAAGGTGGTCGATGGGTAGCGCGCCTGTAGGTGTACAGCACTGTTACGGGTGTATGGCGTGTATGTGGTGACGATGACCACTTTGCTTCCAGCCACGTGGTCCACTCGACAGTAGTGCGGGCGTGTGACACAGACGTATGTGTGGCTCCAGAGGTACAGCAAGTAAAACTGTACTCAACTTTCGCACGAAATGAACGCTTTAACAACGGCCCCACTTTTCAAATCGTCTTTTTTGTGTAATTGTCTTTTTTTTTAATGTAACCTTAAAATTGTTCTTTTTCAGTGATTCGTAAATGTAACCGTAACAACCTTCATCACGATCCTTGTGGTTTTGTTGACGATTCAAAGTAACTGCCAGTGCTGCGTCGGTTGACTTGGTTGTTTAGTTGGTTCGAAACTAACTATAAATCTATAGGTATCGCTACGTGATCTGTCTTCTGGTTTTATATACATTAGTTCGCGTGTGTTTACAGTGTGAAGTAAAGAAGTCTGTGCCTAAATCAGGTCGGGGGGGATTTGGTGACAGAGGTGGACGCGGACGGGGTATGTGGTGTCTTTATCTTTACCTACACTTCAGGCCTTTACTGTTGTATAACTATGGCAGAGTATAAATGTGAGGCAGTTATGTCTATATATACATATATATAATTTGTGATCTTGATACCGATACTGATATTGACTCTTCCTATATTTGTTACTTGTGATTAGTATATCTACAAGCGGCAGTGGATGGTTTATTACCTATTTTTACGCTCTATAAATCATTTTTTATTCTCTATTATAAATTCATTGTTTATCCACTCTATGCCTCATTGCTGGGGTAAACCTGTCTCCAAAATGAGTCAACGCTTGATATATTCTTTGATGGGTGATCTGCGAGTGTCAAAGGTATTATATACGAATATCTGCCAAAAATGTTTAATTGTAAACCGCATCTGAGAGCCTTTATTTTTTGATGGCTGCAGTGTATAGAATTAGTTTACCCGTAAGTACTATTGTTACATGGTGTTGTTGCTACCATGACTCAAATATACATTACTGATTCATGGTGTAATTACATATACCCTTGTGTTGGATGCAAAGTAACCAACTCATGCCATTATAATAATATTACACAATTCAAATACTGTACTTGGAATTTACGACAAATTCACTTCAAAACAAGCCATAGCGAATATTGTTGAGGCTTCACTGGGCAGCAGGATAATATCCAGATGATTATTAATCGAGGTGCATGATCACCGTGTAAAACTGTTGATGCTATGTATACTTAATGATTTTGCAGGTTATGGCTACGAGCCATACAGTACTGGCAGTTACGGGGGTTATGGCGGTTACGGTGGATACGGCGGGGGTTACGGCGGATATGGTGGAGGATACGGGGGTGGATACGACGATTATTACAGCTACGGTGGATATGGGGATGGAGGTTGGGGCGGATACGATTCGTCTGGATATGACTCGTATGGCTACGGCAGCGGATACCAAGGTAGGTGCAGTGTGGTATTGTCATTGGTATTATATAGGTAGGTGGGTATACCAAGGTAGGTCTAGTGTGGTGTTGTCATTGGTATTATATAGGTAGATGGGTATACCAAGGTAGGTGCAGTGTGGTATTGTCATTGGTATTATATAGGT